>JAJLTP010000121.1:0-45308 GCA_030568275.1 Lipomyces orientalis | reverse complement strand
TGCGCAAATCTTTTCTTCATATAGATTAGCTACAGTGATAACGAACATTCAGTCGAGAGGGGCTCTGTGCTAGCATTGATTTGTACATAAATAGTCCATCTCAATCCCTCTTGGAATCGCAACAAGGTCTAACAACCTAACTGCGAACATTCCGACAACCCCTTCTCTTGTCCATTCACCAGCGCTACACATTTCATCAAGTCTTTCAATGGTCGCCAGAAGCAGACAACTCCTTCCGCACACTGAAGAAACTGTTCACCACCGCCCCCATCCTAACACAATTCGACCCGGACCGAGCGACAGTGGTCGAAGCAGACTCCTCTGGATGGGTAACTGGCGGAGTCCTATCACAATACGACGACGACGGGTTGCTGAGACCTTGCGCTTATTTCTCGAAAAAGAACTCCCCCGCCGAATGCAATTATAAGATATACGACAAAGAGCTCCTAGCGATCATCCGCTGTCTGGAAGAATGGGAATCGGAACTGATCAGTGTGCGCCAGTTCAAAATCGTCACCGACCACCGCAACCTCGAATATTTCACGACACAGCGCCGTCTGACCGAACGCCAAATGAGATGGGCGCACCTACTCAGCCGTTTCACTTTCACCCTCTCTTACCGGCCAGGTGCGCAGAATGTTCGTGCTGACGCTCTCTCGCGTCGGGAACAAGACCTCCCCAATGGTATGGATGACGAACGCTCGCGCGGTCGGGAGATTCAACTTTTTAAACCCGACATCTTTGATAAGAGTGCCCCTGGAGTAATCAATGCAGTCTACGTGTACCCCGCCTCCACGGAGCCCGCCTCCAACCTACAGGACGCTTGGTCCCTTGCCGAATCGGCCGATGAGGTACTCTCGGAACTTCGGGCGGCAGTACAACACAACGCACCACGGTTCCCTAAGCATCTACAGGTAAAGGTTTCCATATCAGAGTGCGAGTTAAACGACCAAGGCCAACTCCTTTTTCGTGGGCGGCGATGGGTCCCCTATTCAGAGCCACTACGTACACGGATCATCCAAGACACTCACGACTCTCTCCTCACTGGCCATCCTGGCCACAACACACTCTACGCACTTCTCGCCAGACAATGGTTTTGGCCCCAAATGTCATCGGACGTAAGACAGTTCTGTCGAAACTGCGACAAATGCGGAGCGAACCAGATCTGGAGAGACCGCAGGCAAGGCCTCTTAAAGCCCCTCCCGATTCCAGATCGCAAGTGGCGCGAGATTTCCATGGATTTCGTGGTACAGCTTCCAGTCTCGGACGGCAACACTAACATGATGGTCATTACCGACCGCCTCGGCAAGGGTGTTATCATCGAACCCTGCGAGCGACTAGACACGGAGTATATCGCAATGAAATTCCTCAACGTCTTTTACGCGCATCACGGCCTTCCTGCAGCAATCGTTTCAGATCGTGGAGAGCAATTTGTTGGCGAATTCTGGACGCGCTTGTGCCGTCTTCTGAAGATCACACGCCGATTGTCAACGGCTTACCACCCGGAAACTGATGGCTCCACTGAACGCATGAACGAAACAATCGAGGCTTACTTACGGTTTTTTGTGAATTACGTGCAGGACGATTGGGCATCCCTCTGTCCGATGGCCATGTTGGCCCTTAACAATCGCGATTCTACGTCCACCGGCGTCAGCCCTTTCTTTTTAGACCACGGCTACCACCTCGAACCGCTAGACTTATCGGACCAACCACCGCGCGTCACTAACCCCAAAACGCCCTCGCAGCGCGCCGATGCCATCGTTCGCAAGCTAAAGGGGGCCCTTGAGCTTGCTCACTCGGCCATGGCCGCAGCCCAACAGAGCCAGGAGGAACAGGCCAACAAGCGCCGCGACCCTGCCGTCAGTCACCAAGTCGGCGCCAAAGTATGGTTAGATCTACGGAACATCCGAACCGACCGCCCATCCAAGAAACTGGACGCACGCCACGCGAAGTTTACAGTCCTCGAGAAAGTCGGCTCCCACGCGTATCGACTCAACACCCCCGCAGGCATTCACCCAGTCTTCCACACTTCCCTCTTACGCCCCGCAAGCGAGGATCCCCTACCGAGTCAGAGCCAGACTGATTGGCAACCACCAGCCATACTAGTTGACGGTACCGAGGAGTATCAAGTGGAGGAGATTCTCGACGAGCGACGGATCCGTTGGGGTCGAGGGCATCGTCACCAGTATCTTGTCAAATGGACCGGCTACCAAGCGCCCACGTGGACCGCCGCACAGAACCTAGCCGACACGATTGCTCTAACAGTCTGGGAGGCGCGACAACGTCGTCACGATACTACGCACGGGATTCGGCGGGGGGTAATGTCGCGGGCTACGCCCGAAAGGGACTCGGCTGCGCCTTCGCGGGCCGCAGTCGTCCGGGCCACGGGCCGTTAGTGGGACTTATATTCTTTTTGTTTCCTTCTTTCTTTCTCTTTCCTTTTCTTTAACGTGTTCTCTTTGTATATTTCTATTTGTAGGAATAAACGCTCTTCGCCCTCTACACTGGGCACATTGAGTTGCTGTTAAGCGGATCTTTCGCAACCTACGTCACACATCAAATTATGGTTTGGTGTATCAATGTATAGTTCTGTACTGGACTCCAATATGAACCTGTATGGTTACAGTGATTCTGACTGGGCCGGCTGTGCCGATCAAGACGGTCAACGGATCACCACAAACCCCTTCATTGTTACCAACTTCCACTTGCTCATACAATACTCAACATCGCAACAATTTATTTCGATAGATCCAGGACTTACGGATCTGGTTGTAGGCGTGCGTGCGGAGTTGAAGTGGAAGCCCCGAGTGTGGCGGGCTACGCCCGAAAGGGACTCGGCTGCGCCTTCGCGGGCCGCAGTCGTCCGGGCCACGGGCCGTTAGTGGGATTTATATTCTTTTGTTTCTCTTTTTTGTTTCCCTTCTTTCTTTCTTTTTCCTTTTCTTTAACGTGTTCTCTTGTATTATTTCTATTTGTAGGAATAAACGCTTTTCGCCCTCCACACCGAGAGTGAGTTTGTCATGTTTTATCAGTTTGCTTCTGTTCTTACGTGGTATGTGTTAGGACCATGCCTATCTTCGGAAACGACCGCCGACGCGACTTTGAGTTCAGAGTAGGAGCAAAATAGATGCCAGCAATTGTAGTGTTGTCCGAGTGCTGTCCCACCAAAGTGCAACATCGGGTAAGGGTTGTTCCATTCACGTTTCCGCTATCGGTTTTTGCCTCTTCTAAGCATTTCCGTAGCTACTAATAACCTCTGATTATTATGTGAATAAGTCTAGATGAGCAAGTATATGACATAGATGGTTAAAGGCAAGAAATGGTCCATTGGCAAGGTACGATGTCGTACGATCTGTTTACATGGCGATAGCCATTATTAAAATCAATAAGGTATGGTTGCTTGCCGCCTGAACCAAAATGCTTTGTGAAACACAACACCAGATTCTGTCGCTGCTCTGGTCCAAACCCCACCAGTTATCCCTAGTGTCCAAAAGTGAGTCTCTACTATGGTGAGGACGCGTCCAACCGCGTGCGATCTCCTCCTAGAGGAGCGATCGCTATAGCACGTGCCCAGAGTCCTCTGCCGGCAAAGACGTACAAAGGACAAATGCGGAGTCAGACTGGTGCGGTTACTACTCTGAGACTTCAAAAATCCATTTCGCTGCTGGAAATGGCTACATATGATGATGAACGGCTGTCTTATCAGCGTGCAATGGATTTCCTCACTGCCAACGAGCCAGAACGAAGGCTTGACATACACCTCTCCTATCAATCCTTCCGATATCTTGAAGAGAAGGCACGCGCACTTTATGGTGATGCAAAGCATGTGACGCATGGCTATGCAAAGCAGTTATGAATCTTAATGACCATAAAAGATATCCGCGTGTTGAATACTCTGCTATTGATTCAAGAGTCATCATACATACGATTCCAACAGCACTACATGGTGCGTCAGCAGTCGGCTTAGAATAAGTAGAAATAAATAGCAGTATAGCACAAAATTACCATTCAACTGCTCTTGAAAAGTGATCTACAAGTAAAGTAAGCTTTCTCATGGTCCCTGACTCCATGGAATGCCGTCTTAACCCAAGCAATTCCCCGTCACTAAATAATAATCTCTCAACAGCCACTTCACATCTCCATCGCAACCATCATTCAATACTAAATAATCAACCGCTTGCTTTCGGCGGGGTTGTGTCGGAGGATCCATATTTCTAAGTCGTCAAGCGAGCGGCAAATATTGTCAATGCTACCGGTCCTCATGTTGCCAATGACCAGTGAATTGAAAGTGCCATCACTGATCAAACAGGAACTGATTATATATGAATAAACCTAAATTCGAAATTGGATATTTACTAAACCTGGTGAACAGGCGAAAAAAAGATGTGAGTAGCCTACTCTGTGGTGCTAGGGATTGAACAATTGCTACTGGCGATTCTCAGGATACTCCCAAGGAGGGACTTCCAGAGTTTGAGAAGTGTCCAATGAACAGAAGCGCGCTGGAAGTCTAACGATTATGGCAATTTGTGTTGTCGCTGCTGGTTACGCGTGTACGGAGGAAGTAAGTTCTTGTCTCGGAGACCGTACCGTTCAAAGTTCAGGGACGCCTATTATGCCTAATGAATTGCGTCCGAAACAGAATATTTTCCTGTGTATTATCTGTATCACACTCACAATTTTACCCATGTTATCAGGGCATTAGTCCCTTTAAAATAAAGTCACAAGGACAATAAAACATAACATATTCATAGCCCACTAAAGCGGCAGTTACAGCGAAACAGAGAGAGAAACAGTTCAGCACTTCCTTACCTGCAAAACAATGTCTCTGGCCTTGGCCACATTCACCTTCCCATCTACCCCATTGCAAGTTCCAGCGACGGTCGCGGACCTCATTCGCTGCAAGTAGTCTAATTTATCCGCGCAGTTCCCGCAACCTGTCGGATTTGCATGGTCGCATGTGCCATGGAATATTTCGATATTATTCAAGTCTGAGATTAGCTCCAGACGGATAGAAGTCGGGAATGAGGATAAAATGTCCGACATGGAATCTTTTGAGTCCGGTGAAGAGAAAAAAGGCGATGCTAGAACTGAGTTAACACGGGATAGCGTACCCAAGGCGTATCGCGATGGTGCGACGTGATTATGGTCCTGGGATTCGACATCTTGCACGGGAGAAAGACACATAACTGCAGACCGATGTCCTGCGGGGAAAACAGCATTATGGTATTCAGCCACAGGTACAGCAGCATCAGTTTGACAACTCCCGCCATTAGGAGAAGCAGCAGCGGCAGTTGTAGCCATAGGCGGAGTAGGCGCGGCAGCAACGGCAGCACCAGCGGCAGCTGTCGTAGTAGCAGTGTCAGCAGAACCAGATACAGAATCATTATAACAGCATCCATTGGGCCCGCGTAAGTACGAACATCGGTTCTGACTATTTACGAACAGACTGTCAGCAAACAGCTCAATCTTACAATATGCAATGTATCTTCGTACCCGTCAATAGGCGTCGTAGAACTCAGAGATATCGCCAACGATGCGTCGGACCACGCCAAAGGGACTGTCGGACTCGAGGTCTCTGTTAAAACCTCACTTGCACTTGAATTATTGCCGGATCGGGGTCCATGAAGGAGCTTCGTAAACGACACATTGGGATCGAGACATTTGTCCTGCACCTCCTCTGGAGTAGCAGCTGTAGGAACGTTAGATTCCTGCTCATGGACCGGGGTATATGGCCGGTTTAGATGATCCGTAAACGATACATCCGTATCAATCCAATACGGTACAGGAACATCACTATTCTCATTATATTCCACCCAACGTGGCTCCTCATCAGGAGTGGCGCATTGGTCTAAATTGGCAATTTGCTTGCCACCAGCGTCAGAAGCCGCTTGAAATGCAACCTTGGCCTCGCGCTCAGAGGGCGGGGTATATGGCCGGTTTAAATGGTCAGTGAACGATACATCCATGTCAATCCAATACGGGACAGGAACGTCACTATTCTCATTGTACTCCACCCAACGTGGCTCCTCCTCAGGAGCGGTGGTACTCTGATCTAAATTGTCCATTTTGATTGACAAAGTCGAAGCCACTGTCAGGACCTCAGGAGGAGTTGAAGTATTGCTGGATGGAGGTCCATGAAGTAGGTCCGTTGAGGAGACGTTGAAGGTGACCACAATCTCGGTCGCGTTAGCAATTGTGTCCTCCGCCTCCGCTGGAGTAGCAGCAATATGAACATTGTGCTCATGCTCACGGACTGGGGTGTATGGCCGGTTTAAGTGATCCGTGAACGATATATCCATGTCAATCCAATACGGGACAGGAACATCACTATTCTCATTATATTCCACCCAACGTGGCTCCTCTTCAGGAGTGGTCGTGCAATGTTCCAACGTGACAATATGATTACAGTCACCCATGGAAGCAGTACAAAGGGCGGCTTCCGTGCTGACGGAAGTAGGGTACTGAACACATTCCGGCAATTTCGTGGCCAGGTCTCCTGCGTCGTCAGTCACAGGCACAGTAATATTTGTCGCAGTCTCGCCAGTAACAGCAGCTGATGGACTCACAGCAGCAGTCGTAGGAGCAGCAATGGAAGAAGACGCGGACACATTTAAACTGTATCTATCGTCCCGCGAATCGCGCAAACACCATTCCGGACCATATACCTCCGTCTCAGCACCAACAACCGTATCATCACATGCCTCAATTGGCGTCGTAGGAGTCAGAGACGTTGGCGATGATGCGCCAGACCACAATGGCGTTGTCGGAGTCGAAGCCGGGGTCTCCTCCCTTGGAGTTGAATGATCAAAGGAATTTTGTCCGTAGACCGGTTCCGTACACGAGACATCGGACACAACGAGAATCTCGTCCGACTTGGCACACATGCCCACCGTCTCCACTGCAATAGCAGCGACTTCAATCTTGGACTTTTGCTCAGGCACCGGGGAGTATGGGCGTGATAACATGTCCGTTGAAGGAAAATCGGTGTCAACCCAACACGGGATAGGGAGGTCAATGGTCTCATTACATTCCACAAAATGTGGCTCATCCTTAAGAGCGACTGTGCAATGATTCAACTTGGCGACTTGCTTATCGTCACCCTTAAGCGCGGTGTGAGTGCCGCCGGGGCTTGTAACGGCCGTTGAGATCTCACTACGCTCCAGCATTTTCAAATGGCAGTAATCAGAATCAGTAGTAAACAGATATCCTTGCACACTTGTGGGCTCCGTGTACGTCTCGGTTGCTCTGTCGGTGGGAGTGGGAGTAGTAGTAAGCTCGTGTTGTGCCGGATGTGCCGGATTTGCAAAAAGGCTGGGCATGTTTTCCTGAACATCAACGACATCAAAATGTATTTCCAATAATAGGGCCAAAACATGCTCAACGACTGCAGACACCGTTGCTTCAGCGAGTGGCGCCGTGCTTGTTGTAGTAGCATGGTCGCAACCGCGTTCAATAGCGGTTTCTTTCGGAAACTCGAATAACGCCAAGAGCGTCGTATCACTAACTTCACAAGCTCGTGGTCCGTCTGCAATATCTCAAATCACATAGTCCAAAAGTCTGGGAGGAATAGTGTTGCCCAAGACACCGCCTTGCGGAATCTTCTTGTGTTCGTTTTTAAGTTCGAGTGAGGAGGAACCACCAACAGCAGCCCCGTAGGCGGCATCATCATCCATTCCGGTGCGAACTAGTTCTATGGTTGGCAAAGTCGGAATTAAATTCCCGGCCGCGTCAACTTCGCGCTGCAATATATCATGCGCGACAACTTGTTTACTGTCCAAAGCAATCTTCTCGTTGGGAAACAACCGCGATAAGATGTTACGCGTCTTCGACGACTTCGCGATTTCGCTGTTGCATCTGATGTAATCTTTAAGTGCTTGCGAAACCATTGTTTGACTGCATGAAAAGTCAGCGATTTTTCTTCCTTTTCTCAATCGGCGCCGGAACCGGCACTCGAAGGTTGTGGTCTTCATTGTTTTCGTCGCGCTTATCTAGAGATGAATTGTTCTGCGTCTGGGAAGTGATAGTCATTTGTTGTATGGCTAGATGCCTGATCGACGAGGGTTAAGTCCGACACGCGATTCTACGGCCATAGTTAGCGACCAGAATCTGAGAATTGCTAACGGGGAATACGTACAGCATCGTCACCGACTATTGGCGCCAGAGCACCGAGAGTGATTGAGAGTCAACGTGGATCTGTTTGCAATTAGCATTCTCTCAAATCGCGGAATCCTAATGCTAAAACCCTACCGTAGGGGCCAGGAGAAATCGACAGAAGAGGTTTTGGTGACTGTCAGTAGCGTCATGATTGGAGGTTGTACTGGAAGGTGCTCGGAGATATTTGAATAGATCAAAGCATCAAGGGCAAAGAGAGAAGTAGGAATGAAAGAAGTTGAAGAGCGGAGGGCGTTAAATAGTCGCTGTTGGATAGTGAATTGGTCGGATTCGCAACACGTCGGAGTCATTGGCCTCATAGGTTCAGGGGTATTATTACCACCTTACAGCAATAGGACAATTGCAGGGATCAAATCAGTTAAGCGATTAAGATATCTACATGAATTAGGAAGGTATCAGGACTGGTGCGCCTAGTCTGGTGTTAATGCGCTGGGGATCTTTACGTAAACCCATTTTGCTTTCTTTTAATTATGGCAACTAGTGAAAAATTGTGCGCAAATCTCGCCAGTGAACACTAAGCCTAGGAAATGGTTCAAAGTTCGTCGCTATTTAACTACTCATAAATTGCGAATATGTCTGAATAATTCTGAATTCGCAGAAGTTATCTCGATCTTGGTGGACAGGAATTTGGCGTCGACACCGCTGTCAGGGCATGAGCCGCACGGTATGAGGCATATGGCTTCGGGGCGGCTTGGTTCAGTGTATTATACACATCTGCATCGTCCTGGAATCCCTAAATGAAAGTTCGATTGGGATTCTCTCACTTTATGGCGCTGTTGCTGGTTACTTGTGATCCGAAATTATGGGGGCAAATAATGTTGCCGCTTCTCTTTGCTTTCTTCTAACTTTTGGCCATTATTCCAGCACTGGCAAAAACGTCACACACGTATATCATTTTATCTGGCACGTATCCACTTGTGACGATTGTGAACCGTATCGGTCGGTCATCGTGCGCATATCGTTGGACAAACGTGACTCGCACTCGACGACTTCGTGATATGGTTCCATGCTTAGAGACATCCCGGAGCCTCCGGCCAGGACCGCTTGTCAAACGGCTCACTCATACTTTACAGGCATTCACTAAAAGTGTCGCATCTCTGGTGTCGTCCAACTTTTCCTGGATCTAGTGCTACTTCTTTAGAACACAATACTTAAGGTTTTATTATCTGTATCACACGCACAAAGGTAAACAACTGAACGCAGGACTTCCTGAGTCCTTAGACAAGTTACAGGCACAAAAACACAAAACACATTCATAGCCAACTTAAGCCACATCTCCGAAATAGAAAAACTAAACCGTACAAAAAGATAGGTTGGCATTTACAACTAAACAAACGAGCCATTCAATAAATCCTCGCCTGTAAAACTATGTCCATTGCCTTGGCCAAGTTCAAGTTCCCATTTGAGTCATTGCAAGTCCCAGCGATCATTGCGGACCGCACTCGTTTTAAATAATCTACTTTGTCCGCGCAATTTCCGCAGCCGGTCGGATTTGCATGGTCGCACGTCCCATGGAATATTTCCTTGTTGTTCAAAGCAGAGATTAGCTCCCGATGGATAGAAGTCGGGAACGAAGATAAAATGTCCAACACAGTTTCGTTTGTCTGTGGCGCCGAGAAAAACGGCGATGCAAGAACAGATTTGACGCGAGATAACGTGCGTAAAGCGAATCGAGATGGTGCGACGTAATGAGGGTCTTGGGATTCGACATCTTGCACGGGCGAGTTGAGTGACTGGCGCTCTGCGGGAATAACAGCATTACAGAATTCAGTCACAGTCGCAGCAATAACATCATTGTTCTTTTTGTCCTTAGTAGAAGAAGAAGAAGAAGAAGCAGCAGCAGAAGCATAAGCATAAGCAGAAGCAGAAGCAGAAGCAGAAGCAGCAGCAATGGCAACACGAGCAGCAGCAGTCGTAGAACTTGAATCAGCAGTGCGGGCAGAACCAGATACGGAAACGTTACAACAGCCATTATTGGGTCCCGCGAGGTGCAAACCAGGACTTCTATGAACAGAATGTTAGCAAACGGGCTCCATATCAACACAGACAATTGTATCATCGTACCCATCTGTAGGCCTCACAGCAGTCAGAGATGCCGGCGACGATGCGCCAGAACACGTCATCGGCGTGGTTCGATAGGATGACAGTTTAGAATCTGCACTAGGAGTTGAGTTATTGCCGAATCGGGAGCCATGAAGGAGCTCCGTAAGTGAGACGTCGGTCGCCGAGACAATCTCGTCGGGATTGACACATCGGTTCTGTGCCTCCACTGGGGTAGCAGCGGTAAGAACGTTGGACTCCTGTTCATGAACCGGAGTGTATGGCAGGTTTAAATGATCAGTGAACGATATGCCCATGTCAATCCAATCCGGGACAGGAACGTCACTATTCTCATTGTACTCCACCCAACGTGGCTCCTCGTTAGGAGCGGTGGCACACTGATCCAAACTGGCAACTTGCTTGCCGTCACCCTCGGAAGCGGTATAAATGGGAAGCTTGGAGTCGTCATCACAGAGCGGGGTATATGGTCTGTTTAAGTGGTCAGTGAACGATATATCCATGTCAATCCAATCCGGGACAGGAACGTCACTATTCTCATTGTACTCCACCCAACGTGGCTCTTCGTCAGGAGCGGTGGAACCCTGATCCAAGCTGGCAACCTGCTTGCAGTCACCCTCGGAAGCGTTGTGAATGGCGAGCTTGGACTCTTCATCACCGAGCGGGGTATATGGCCGGTTTAGGTGGTCCGTGAACGATATATCCATGTCAATCCAATCCGGGACAGGAACGTCACTATTCTCATTGTACTCCAACCAACGTGGCTCCTCGTCAGGAGCGGTGGAACACTGATCCAAACAGGCAACCTGCTTGCCGTCATTCTCGAAAACGGTGTGCAAGGTGTCATACTTTGTCACGGGAGCCGGACACAGTTTGTCCGCGACCTCAGTCACAGGCGCAGTAATAGCAGTATTGCTGTCTCCCTTCACAGCAGCGGCAGGGGAAGTACTAATAGGAGCAGTACAATCAGACACAGATTCACAATGACGGCCCCTATTGTCCTCCGGGGGTTGCAACGAACGCTCCTGAATATTATTTACCAAGAAAATTTCAGCCAACAGCTCCTTGTCATCACCGATAGTTGTATCATCGCACGCCTCAATAGGCGTCGTTGGCGTCATTGACATAGGCGACGATGCGCCGGACCACCCCATCGGGGTGGTCGGAGTCGAAGGCGCAGTCGACTCCTCGTTTGGTGTCGTTGCACCATTCTCGGATGCGTAAAGGATGTCCGTCAACAAGACGTCCGAAAGATTCTCGCCGGAATTGATACAGGTGCCCTCAGTCTCCGCAGAATGAGCAACGATATTAATCTTGGACTCATCCCGCTCGAAGACAGGGAAGTATGGCGGGTTTAAGCGGTCAGTGACTGTATCAACCCAACGTGGAATGGGAACGTCACGAGTCTCATTACATTCCCCGTAACGTGACGTCTCCTCAAGATCGACCGCGCGGTGTTCCGAAGTGGCATTGTTGCCGTCAACATCGAAAGCGATGCGAGTGCCGTCAAGGCTTGTAGCGGAATCCTGAATATGCTCCAACAATTTCATATCGCTATATTCAGCGTCACTGACAGACAGATGTACTTGCTCATCCGTGGACTTGGTGCACGTCTCGGGTGCTGTGTCCACGAGAATTGGAGTACTTATGGGTTCTTGGTCTGCCTGATTGGCGAACGGGCTCGGCACCTCCGCCTCAGCGACAAGCACATTATCAAACGTGGCTCCGTTAATAGAAGCAGCATATTTCTTGGCGACGGAAGAAACGGTCGTATCTGCAAATGGCGCCGTGCTCGTCATGGTAGCACAGTCGCGACCGCTCTCATCGCCCATTTCGGACAACATGAATAAGGCGTCGAGCGTCATATTACGCATTTCATAAATTCCATCAACCTCTGTGATAGATACAGGTTCGTCCACAATATTTTGGCCGGACGAGTATGCCGCAGCATCAGACGCAGCATCAAATGCCTTGGCATCAAAATGAGCAGAATATTGCTCAACAACCGAAGATAAAGCCGTATCATTCGTATCATTGTCACAATAGCCCGTAGGCGGGTTAGTGATAAGCGAAACCCCGTCAAGAGCGCTGCTATTGAGTCCCAAAGGCGCAACTTCCTTGCCGACGTGTACGAATCCTGTGGGAGTGCCGTCTAGGCTCATAACTGGAGTCCAGTCGTCAATATGGTCCAGCAACTTCATATCGTGATAGTCGGCGTGGATCGCATATAGACGTACTTGCTCATTCGTAGACTCAGCGCACGTCTCAGGCGTGAGAACAAGCTCGTGCTTGTCCGGAATGTCAACGTGTGCCTCAGCATCAGCTACGACGTCAAATGTAGGTTCATTAATAGGAGCAGAATGTTGCTCGACGACTGAAGATACAGTCGCATCCGCGATTGGCACCGTGCTGTTTGCACAAGCGCAATCACAACGGCTCTCATCGCCCAATTCGGGCAACTCGAATAACGCGGAGAGAGTCATATCACCTACTTCGTAGGCTCCATTTGCATCGGCAATAGACACAAATTCGTCTGTAATATTTAGGCTGTGCATATGTACCACAACATCAGACATAACATCAACTGCCATTGCATCAACAGGAGCAGCATACTGCTCGACGATTGAAGACAAAGCCGCGACAGCATCATCGTGGTCCATGTCACCATGGCCCACACATGGGTTAGTGACAAGGGGAACCTCATCCAAAGTAGTCATATTGAGTCCCACCGTGGCAACTTCCGGGGCACGAACGAAAGCGGTCGGAGTGCCGTCGAGGCTCATAACTGGAGTCGCTTCGTCAATATAGTGAAGCAATTTCATATCACAATTATCGGCGTGGATGGCAACTAGATTCACTTGGTTATTCGCGGTCTCTGTGCACGTCATGGGCGATGGGTGGTTGACAATAGGAGTAGCGACCAGTTCGTGATTTGCTGGATTGGTAATCGCGGTGGGCACGTCTGCCTCGGCCTCAACCACATTGTCAAAGGTTGCTCCATTAATAGGAGCAGAATATTGCTCGACGACTGAAGATACAGTCATATCCCCGAGTGGCGCCTTGCATGCGGTAGCTTGGTCGCCTCCGCGTTCAACGTCATCATGGGGCACTTCGAATAATACAAAGAAAGTCATGTCCCCGGTTTCATAAACTCTATTTCCATCTGCAACAGATGTATTGATAGATACATCTGCATTATTGTCCATGAATGTTGGAGAACTAGTGTTGGTGGCTTGAGCGCCTTCCTGAATCTTATTCTCCCGTTCCGTTTCAAGTTCGATCGGGCAGTCAGGATCCTGAATAACAGCCAGGAGGGCATTATCTTCATCAACCGTCACGGTTGGATCAAGTTCGACAGTTGGTACAATCGGAATTGAAAGTCCGGCTGTCTCAAGTTCGTGCTGCACGATGTCGAGCGCGTCAATATGTTTAGTGTCAGTGACACTCTTCTTCTTGTGGAACAAGCGCGAAATGAAATTGCGCTTCTTCTTCGGTGTCGGGTCCGCCTTTGTCGACGGTGCTGCATTGGCCATAATCTTCACATGCTTGCGAAACCATTTTTTTGGTGTGAGTAAAGTCGGCAATTTTTTCTTCGCCTTCTCAACCGGCATAGTAGCTGGCACATGAAGGGATTGGTCTTGATTGTGATTGTCATGCTCATCAGGAGGTGATGCGCTCTGCGTCGGAGAACTGATCGTCATTTGCTGTTTGGCTGTAGGTGCCTGAACGACGATGGTCGAGTCTGACGGACGAGGCTGCAAAGACCCTGTTAGATATACTTTTCTCGTTAGGAATGCCATCAAGGTTACATACGACGTAGTCACCCACTGTCGGTGCGAAAACGCAGAGAGTGATTGTTTCGATAGCCTGGCCCTGTTTTCATTAGCAATGTCTCCAAATCGCGGAAGCATATGGCAAAACACGTACGGTGGAGACCAGGAAATCGACAAAAGAAGCTTTGGTGGTTGTCAAGGGCGACATGATTGCAAGTGTCCCTCGAAGGTACTTGGAGGCAGTTGAAAGGCTGGATCGAAGCACCAGAAGTGTGGAGAGAAGTAGGAATGGAGCAAGTTCATGAGTGGAGCGGGGAAATACTGCTGGACGGCGTGCTGGTCGGATTGCAAACAGGGTCGGAGTCGGTCGCCCCGAGGCCCGATCGAGGTTGACACGTCAGTCAAGTCCATGGCGCACATTTTTTTTTACAGTAAGGGCTATTTACACTTGTATTAGACGACCGACCAGACACACAAAGTTAGCAAGAAAATACAACAAAAATGTCTGGTGGTTACGCCCCGCCATGGGTCACAAGCAACAGCGGCCAGCTCCAAGAAAGTGGCCTCTCATATGTATATATGTATATATACATAGACATAGACAAATAGTAGGAACATAATGGTGACAGAGAAAATCCTCACGCAAAACAAAAACCCATAGGGAATACAAAAAAAAAACGTTGCGGAGATAAATTCTAAGACCGTTCCTTATTCCCCGTGCCGACAGTCGAGTACGCGTCCCCGGAACTGGTAGTGTCCAAGTGTTATCGGTCGGACCAACAGCTAAAATTAAACTATCACAGTATACAAGCTTATCATCCGCGAACAATACATTGTCCACAGTCCACTCCCCTTACACACTAAATTGCAGCTACAGCTAGCGCGACTGTTAAAGAGCACACGTAGTGACAAAATTAGCGCAGAATGGCGTCGCCTACTCCCAGTAAATCAGCCACTGTGTGTCGTGCGGCTACCGTCCCCAGGTTTGCTGTCAGCTGCCTGCACAGTATCACTCCTGGCTTGTAGCCAAGGAACACGATCAAAAGCTCCAAAGATGGCGGACAATCAGTAAGTATCCTCTATATACGGCCAATTAGTGCCCGATCAGTATATCCGAGTGTGTTTGCACGACTAACACAACCAACAGGATGAAGATCGCGGTTTTCTCAACCAAGGTTCGCACAAAGAGAGGTCTGTGTGCACATCTTATAGCTAATGTTACGACAGAAATACGACACGCTATATCTCCAGCCCGCGCTCGAGGCTAATGGCCATCAAGTTCATTTCCTTCAGACCCGCCTGGACGACGAAACGCTCGCATTGGCAGACGGCTTCACTGCGATATGTATATTCGTCAACGACTCTTTAACCGCTCGCGGCATTGAGTATCTTTCCAAGAGAGGCCTGAAGTACGTTCTCTTGCGATGTGCAGGCTTCAACAATGTCGATCTCGATGCAGCGGAGAAGTTCGGCGTGAAGGTCGCGCGCGTGCCGGCGTACTCACCGTACTCAGTCGCTGAGTTTGCCGTCGGCCTGATGCTCATGCTTAATCGTAATCTGCATAAGGCGTTCAACCGAGTCAGAGCGGGCAATTTCTCCCTGGAAGGTCTGACTGGGTTTGACATGCGAAACCGGCGAATTGGGATTATTGGGACCGGCAAGATCGGTCTATTGACTGGCAAGATCTGCCGCGGGTTCGGCTCGGAAGTCGTATGCTATGATCCCTACCCGAATCCCGAAGGAGCAAAGGAATACGGTATGAGTTACGTTGATTTGGACAGCCTGATCGCCACGTGCGATATAATCTCGCTGCACTGTCCCTTATTGCCGTCAACACACCATATGATCAACACCGAGACATTGTCCAAGATGAAAGACGGCGTGATGCTAATCAACACGTCTCGCGGCGGCCTTATCGATACTGTTGCGCTAATCAAGGCGCTCAAGAGCGGCAAAGTCGGACAAGTTGGCATGGATGTCTACGAGAATGAGAGTAATATGTATTTTGAAGATTCGTCGGATTCGATCATGCTCGACGACGTTTTCTCGAGATTGTTGACTTTTCATAACGTTTGCATTACTGGACACCAGGCGTTTCTGACGCGTGAGGCGTTGGAAAATATTGCGCAGGAGACGGCGAGTAATTTGGAGGCATTTATTAATGGGATTGAGCCGAAAGGAATCGTCAAGAGCTGAAAATTGTCGTGGGCAATATGAGATGTAAGGAATATGGACCGTGATAGTAGGCAATGAGTTGAAGTTGGCAGGATATGACTAGTAATTTGTGTTTATATTGTAGTAGTTAGCTTATCCAACACATATTTTCTGGTGTGCTCTGTTGGAAACTATTTTGGAGTGCCCAAATTCAAACAATTCCCGTAGTAGCGCCAAGTATGCGTGAAAGCCATGCTTTATTCATAATTGGCAACAAATCTGTATCGGCTTATATGTTCAGTCATTACTTTCGGTCTTCCTTGTCATTATCTGCACAGAACGGATCAAGAGTGCGGGGCGCATGATCAAGCGTCAACGAACCGGAACCGCGAGGAGGAGTAGTAAAGCCGCCTCTGGAGATGATGGGAACGTGATGAGCTTATCGGACCGTGTCGGTACAGCCCCTGATTCCCGGCCCCGGCAAATCAGTGGTAACCCGCAAGCACGGAAACCACCTACCCGGCCAAAGCTTCATTCGCTCCACCGGCGCGACTCAGTTTAGCGTCATCTGGGAGTTTGTTAGCCATCTGATAATTGATTCTCGGTGGATAAGATCCTATTGTTGCTATTACTGTATTGCGCTACTGGGAATATGGCCTTGAGTCTGTGATCTTGGGATAAGGGAATCATAACCAGCTATCACTATAGACAAACTGCTACATAGATGATAGGAGTGTCTTGACTTATTGGATTGGAAAATGAAGAGGTTATCTTCGTTTCCGGTCGTGGTACGTGCCTGAATAGGATTAAAGCAGTTCAATTGTGGGGTGGAAATGTACAAAGCTGAGGCTGACGCTTTCGCAGACGACCGGTGCATCATTTCTACTGTGCCTTATTATAATACTTAGCAGTCCATCGAATGGATCCGGTGACCTGTGGCTATACTCTGTCTGTGACTCTGCTCTACTTTGAAAGAGACTGGCTAATAAACTCAGATATCAACAGACTCACTCGGCTCCGCTCTGCCACACCTGACACCGCAATCTCCCTCCAGCGTCGGCCTTCCAGACACATACGCAGTCGGAATCTGGACCTACTGCTCTCTCACATCAGATCGCATCCAATGTCCACACAGACCTTATTTCCCACCGCTCTTCTTTTTCGATCTCTCTGCCGCCCTCCTCCAAGATCTTCGCGCCTCGTCAACGCCAAACACAGACATCCAAAACAATATTTACTTTCCGCAGGGAATCTACCCCGCCTACTCCCCACGCACCTGGATCGCGCTCACGATCCCGCAGGCCCTGTCGTATGTAACTTCGCTCGCGTACCTCATCGCGTTCGTCGCCTGCGCAACAGCACTCATGCTGCTCCTGCGACTAGGCACGAAGAGCAAAACGCATGCGCTACGCCGTGCATCGTCAATTTGTTCCACATCTCTTCTTGTTGGCGCAGCCGTGGCGACGGCGCTCGTGTGCATTCTCGTTCTCAAACTGAACCAGGAAATAACCCTAGGATACCGTGTCGCGCGGGGCAATCCCCGGGCCCTGCTCGCCCTCTGGGTCGCGGCCATGTGCGGACTTCTAGCCAACAGAGCCGTGCTCGCAAGCACTCGCGTTGCCCGTCACCCGTACCGGCCACCGGGGAAATGGGTGTTCGACCAGTCCAACGGGGCCTCGAAGCTGCATACGTCAACGTCGTTTTCGTCGGGATGGTTGTATAGTGCGTTTACCGTGACGGCGCGGTCGACAAATAGCTCGCCGCCGGGCACGCCGGAGTCTGTTGGGAGTAGTGGGAGTTTTCTGTATATGGATATGAACGATGGGAGTCATACACATGGTGAGTTGGTGTAAGCGTAATTAGCTGTTCTGTATCGAATCTTGTGAAACCAAATATGTATTCTACAAATATCGTTCCTGGCAGTTCACTTGGAACAATCCTGGACTAATATAATTCGGACGTTAAGGTCGTGTGTATATTCATTACAGCGTTACAGGACATATAAGCAAGACCATAAACAATAGTACACCAGAGGACGATACATTACACCCCTACACCACATCATAAATGGCAATACAAACAAAGGAAATTACCATACACCCAGTTCGCAAACCGTACAAACGAGAAAAGTCACATGATCAAGCAGGATAAATCTCGAATCGTGCAAGTCAAACTCCAAAAACCTACATAACTAAACTAAATTAACCACGACAACAAAACCTGACTATCTAGATGACTGCCCCGTGAATACCAAAATTGACGTTCATGTCGTACGACCGGTCTCGATTCTGACGATACTCGGCTTCCTGTCGTCGCCGTTCTTCTTCTTGTCGCTCCAGGTCGACCGGCTCGTCTGGAGAAGGTTCCGTCTCGGCCTGTTGTTCTTGCTGCTCGGGTGCGACTACTACTTGCTCTACAGGGGCCGTTTCTTGTTCTTCACGCCGACGCGACCTAGGAAGTCGTGCCCGGACGAATCGGGACGCCCACGTATTCTCCCGCGTTGCGCTTCGTTCGCTTCTGTTCGAAGACGTCGCTGGCGCGGGTAATCCGTCACCTTCTTCGTGACGATGCACGATAGGGAATCCCGTCAGACCATGTGAACGAAAGAACATCGGTCTTCCGTGACGGAGCGCATATTGGTCAGGGAGCACTCCTCCGGCATGACCTTCTGGGAGCTGATGCGCAGGCTGGGGCTGCGGGAGTTGTTTAGGGACATAATAATCTGCCTTACACAGCGGGCAGCACGCACGACGGGTAGTGAGCCATGGGTCGATGCAGGCTGCGTGAAATGCGTGGCCGCATGTGAGACCGCGCACATCATCCTCATCTTCGAGTGATTCTAGACAGATTGCACAGGCGTCGCCTGATGTATCGGCGAGGTCCGGGTGTAGATTCGGGTGTATGCGGACCTCGTCGTCGTCTTCGTCTTCGTCGGCATGCGGTTTCAGAGTCTCTGCAGTGGTCTCAGAATTCGTCTTCCGCAGATCAGACGTTTCTGGAGGCGGAGCGCTTGCATGGGCATATTCTTCATGCTCGGCAATCGTTTTTCGGCTGTGATCAGCAGCTTCGGAACTTGAGGCCGCACTGTCAACCAGTTCCAAACGATCACCTGCCTCTTTCATTGCAGCACCTGCCTCCAAGTCAATCTCCCTCATACTGGGTGCGCGACTAGGTATCTGCGACGCAACGCCTCCTTCTGTCGATAACCCCGCACTTTCCCTCTCGCAACGCCAGACCTTGTACTTCTTGACCGGGAACCGCTCGTCCATCTCGGCTGTCGTCATGAGCTTCTTTTCACGACGTCGGCGAAGCGGCGGCCGCATGAGGCCCATGTCGTATCCGGTTTCGTCGTAGCCATCGAATGGAACTTCACCGTTAGCCGCTAGTGCTCGGGCGCGGAGACGACGATTCCGTCGGAAACAGTACTTTACGCCGACAATGATCCTGGCCACGATCAGTTCTGCCTCAATACAGCATCCACAGCCATTCAGAATTACAAATCTCTTACCATAGATTGGTAAATACAATGCCGAACCCTAAAGCAACGAAGAACAACAGCGGCGACGTGCTGGGGGAAATCGTAGATCCACCACCGGACGAAGAGCTGCTCGAAGTCGCAGGCGCCGACGATACAGCAGATGCCGTCGGCGATACTGTCAGTGACGGCCCCGTTGATGTAGCAGACATTCTTTCAACCAGTACTGTATATAATTGTCGACCTGACGGAAGGTATTTATGCGTGCCAGAATGCGACGAGGCGAATACGATCACTGCGCCACGAGCTGGCGAACACGGACAAAAGTTGATGACGGTTCTTTTTGGGCAAGTGCTTTCGTATTCGTAACGAGAATGAATGTCAGCATCCGTTAAACAGCAGGAACCTCGTGCGGCATAAAGTCGAACTCAGGAGTAGACAGTCGACAGGTACAATGTGCTGAGCTGATGTTGATACGAAAGTAGCTCCCGTGACATAAGCGAAGACTAGATGCGCACAGGCCGGCGAGAGTTTCACGGTCGATATCTGTGCGCTGGGAGAGATAGCACGGGACAGTATGGAGACAAGCCGCAGCAGAGTGGAGACCGATATCCGTGATCGGCCAAAAATACCAGTTTCAGGCGCACCCCGCCGCCTCATACAAACTGCTCAGCCCGACTCAGCCCCTTGTTACCCGGCCCAAGATATGTGACAATTGCGCCGTTCGGCGTTTTCTTTGATTTCGGAAGATCTAACGTATTATTTTATACTATTTAGGCGCTGGGATTGCAAGGCTTAGTTATTGTGCTATTTAATGACGTCAGGGCGGGTGGTTGTTTCTCGCGGAGCAGGTAATTACTGTGTTGGCTGAGAGTTCACACTCGCCCTGACTAGCCAGCCACCTTAGCGAGACTTTGCTAGTGGAGATTAATAGCGCACCTAGAGAAACTTAACCACAAACAATCAATCCATCGGTTGTAACTTTTAACGACGTCGCTTCGCTTCCATTGTTGCAGGCTTGAAGTAGATAACCAAAATGTCTGGACAAACGACGTTCTCGGCTCCACCGGCCATCACGAATCGGCAGTTCTCCACCGCTGCCGGATCGCACGAAGGCACTCCCGGTCCGATATCCTACGACTTCTCCAATCCGGTCGTCTTCTTCGATGTAAGCTAATTTCTTGAGGGTTGAGATTCAATGCTAACCTTGGCTGGTATCTGCAGGTTAACCTAGGATGTAAGGATCTGCAGTGTGTGTTAGGTAAGAGTTACAATAATCTGACCTGGGATTAGCGCAGCCTATGGGTCGGATCAAAATACAATTATTCAAAGACAAACTCCCTCGGACAGCGGAAAATTTTCGACAGTTTTGTACAGGCGAATACAAAGTCAATAATATCCCACAAGGCTATAAAGGCAGCAAGTTTCATCGAGTTGTATGCTTCTCTACCGACACTTAGGTCGTAGAACTTGCACTGACATGAAAGCGACTAGATAAAAGATTTTATGATTCAGGGAGGAGATTTCTTGCGACACAACGGAACCGGATCGGCGTCAATATACGGCACCACGACATTTGCAGATGAAAGCTTCGAGTTTCCTCGTAAGTGACCGCCCCATTATTTATCGGAATGTCGAATACTGACAGTATCAGACGAGCCATTCTCCGTCTCCATGGCAAACTCTGGTCCCAACACCAACGGATGCCAATTCTTCATTTGCTGCACGTCACTGCCACATCTAGACAGAAAGCATGTTGTCTTTGGAAGAGTAGTCGAGGGATTTGATGTTGTCCGAAAGATTGAGTATGTGCCGGCTGATGACAGCGACAAGCCGTATCCGTTCGATGTTACCATCGCTGAATGCGGAGAAATGTAGGTGTCATAGAGCCTAGTCTAGAAGAAGCTGCACTAGCACTTCATGTTGTATATTACTTTGTACATAGATCGCTGTACAATAATTGATGCATTTTTAACTTGATTGATAGTTTTTGCATACTAAGTTATACATAACATACGAATCACTACTGACACTCTGCGGGTTAGGGCTCCTGGTGTCGTCACCAATTATTACATCGCGACTGTTGATTGTTTGGAGCTATAAGTAAAATGCCTCAAGATCTCAATTCCTATCTTGAAAGAGCATATAGTCTTTCTCAAATCACCAGAGACTTAAGTAACCCTCAGAGGCATATATTCGTGGCTTGCCTCGATCAAGATCGAGTCATTGGATTTTCTGAGTTGAGAGAAGGTTCCATTGAAGATCGCGTTTCAGGCACTGAAACCCGGTCGAACTGCACAGACTGTATGTCGATCTAAACTTCCACGGCGCAGGCGTTGGCAGAAGACTGGTCGAAAAAGTTGAGCGTTTCTGGCCTCTTTTTGATGAGACTCTTAATTCTGTGGAAGACGACACAACAGAAAAAGGCTGATGGTGGGCTCGAATATTCGGAGCCTGGTTTTGGAGAGGTAACCGTCGAGAGTTCGCCTGCCAGAGACTGGGATTCTCTTCTCGCTGTATGAAACTCCAAGATTTGGGAACCCCTACAAGTCATGAATGTATACTCTGTTGCTAATGACCTTGATCCATTTCACGTCACTATCGAAGAGGTTAGACTAAATCAGACTCAGATGGAGATAAAATGCTGAATAAATTCACGATTTACATATCTGGTACGACCAGAGCCACGTACATTGCATTCAAATCAACCAGCCAAGTACCCTAATAATGTATCACTTGCATTCGGTATCATACTGGAGCAAGAACTATGCGACGAGTAATTTAATTCGTAAGCTCGAAGTTTTCGGTTGTAATTGTACACGAGGCTACTGTTAATATCAACAACCATGAATGGGGGCTTTTACTTATCAGCGGAATATAGGTGCACCCAGATTAAAATTAAGTGCGGCTAACCTATTTTGTTGGAAGTCGGATCGTCATCGCCTGATCAGCAACTCCCAACCGGAACCGTAACTGTTCGATTGATCCGCCAGAGTTTTGCAGCACGCGAGGATATAGAAACATCGTCGTAACGATAGATCACATTTTGACCTTATACGGTTTGGGTGGAATTACTCTCGAGTCCACAGTCGTTTAGCATCAAACATCAGCAAATCGTCATGACAAATCCAGAAGTGCGCCCCCAGGGAAGCACACTCATCTCGGCAGCAACATCAGAATCCAGTGGAGAATCCACCAACGTGTCAAACACTCCGATTCCTCATGTAGTGCGCCCATCCTCACCGGCCTCATCCGATGCCGATTCCGACAGAGAGGTCATTGAGCCGGACGAAGATCTCCTGAACGATCTCCCGCACGACGTGGAAGACATCGATCTCGTACAACTGCGAATCCAGTCTATACCGGCACTAAACCTTTCCCGCTTTACCAAACTTCAGAATTTATGTTTACGGGAGAATTTGATTCAACGGATTGAAGGGCTGGACGAGGTTGGACCACACCTTCACGAACTCGATCTATACGACAATCGGATCTCGACCATCGAAAATTTGGGACCAGAGCAAAGTGAGGGCGTGTGGCTGAATCTAGAAAACTTGGATCTGAGCTTCAACAAAATTAGGCGAATAAGACATGTCTCGCATCTCAAGAATTTACGCAATCTGTACTTTGTCCAGAACAAGATCACGAAAATCGAGAATCTCGATGGGCTGAAAGAACTGGTTAATCTTGAACTTGGCGGGAATCGACTACGTGACTTGGAAAATTTGGATTGCCTGACTGGACTGACACAGTTATGGGTCGGTAAGAATAAGATCACGCGATTACAAAATCTGGCATTGTTGAAGAATTTGAAGATCCTGTCCATCCAGGCGAATAGGATCGTCAAGTTGGAAAATTTGGAGGAGCTTGAAGCCCTCGAGGAGTTGTATATTTCACACAATGGAATCGAGAAAATTGAAGGACTGGAAAAGAACAAAAATTTGAGGATATTGGATATCACAAGCAACCGTATCACACACCTAGAGAACTTGCAACATCTCACGAATTTGGAGGAACTATGGGCCTCGAGTAACATGCTGGAGTCTTTTGACGAGATAGAGGAACAGCTGAAGGGGATTTCGACACTGGAAACGGTCTACCTGGAGGGGAATCCATTGCATTTGAATGATCCTAAAACGTATAGGAACAAAGTCAGATTGCATTTAGGTCCTGGTCTAAGGCAGATAGATGCTACATTTGTAACTGAATCTCAGGCAGGAATCCGCTAGGTCACGTTGACGGACATGTTGATGGACATGTATGGGTGTATTGAAACATTTTATTGTTTATTATTCTAGCATCTTGAAGGAGTCGATTATGCTACCTGTGTATCTTGAAATTGCATGCACTAGACGGACCACTACGGTTTAAGATACTCTCCTCGCCCGTCCTCTTTCCTTCTCCAAGCATACTCCTTTTCAACTTTCGCAACCCGCACCTCATACCGCTCATAAAATGCATCTCGGCCCCTCTGCTGTGCTTGCCGATGTGTTGCGATCTTGCGAAAATTTGTGACATCATCCAACGTGCGCCAATAACTAATAGTTACACCTTGTCCGCCGGCGTCTCGGACAGAGTCGAAGCCTAGAAATCCGGGTTGGCCTTGCGCAAGCCCGTATATTTCACTCGATGTCTCGCCGTACTCTTTGGAATGAGCATGCATAAGTGACGTGAATATCACGACGTAATAAGGCGGCTCAAGCAATTGCGTAGAAGCCATATCTCAAGAAAGGACGAAGAAAATAATTTACTTAACGGTAGAGTACAGGTTAATCGATGCTAATCACTCGAGATTCAGTTTCTGAACTAAAAGGGTATATCAACAGCCGTGTAATAGTCATATTGCTACCTCATCATATGAATACCCTAACCCGATGCGAGTTTGCTCTTACCACAGAGAGCTGTTGCATCCATTGATGATTAAGCTACCTAGGTATCCTAGGGAATCTCGCATAAGGAGATGTTATTTTAATTTGCGCTGGAATAAGCAAGGAAACAGCCTTTATTGTTTTTCGCGTCGCGTTGTGAAACTTCGATGGGAGCCAATCTCTAAGGGTGTGGTACTTTCGCAAGTGCCCTTCACAATTAAATGTGCACGTGCAACCAGGAGTTAGCACCAAAATATTTTGTGGCGCGGCCCGGGGCATAAACCCTTGTAAATGGATGTGGGATATACGCCCTCAAAAACGCCATGAATAAGCGAATGCCTGGGAAATAGCAGCATTGTGCGGAGTTAGCGTCATACATCCTGCAGATGGAACCACGATTAACCGTTGCGTCAGACACAGTGACACCGAGGTCAACTGCCTCGGCCACCTCAGCTTCCACCAAATCACGACCGTCTTTCGGCAGCGACGTCGTAAAGGACAGAGCATATAATGCGGCCAATCCGCGAAACAATCTAATAAACTCCGATATTGCTTATCGCGTGAAGCAGAATCTCGATCTGCATCATTTATGGACAGATTTGTCGATTCATAGAGTCGAGGTAGTCTCCCCAGAAGCATTCCCTCTGCTGGATGACGGTCAAATTGTGTTAGTTCTGGGGCGGCCACCGGATAAATTATATTCATCCGACTCATACGATCAAGATGGCTCTCCTAAGGAGGAATGGATTCTGCCAGTACGAACGGAATCTAAGTGGAGCTTGAAGAGGTGGGTGAGCGTGTTCGAGAGTCTCGCTGCCTATCAGGGAGTACGACCGGATAGAATGCTAATGGCGATGTATACGGAAGACTCGACCGTTGTATATTACTTTGTCCACTGGGGTTTAATAAATCCACGGAAAAATTAATGTTTTTGGGATACAGAATGGCAGCTCGGCAGTATCGACAAGGTTGGGTTTGCTTGATTTAGTTCGTGTAGAGCTCAATATCCTGTTCCACGGATAACAAAGATGGTAGTTAAAATATCTCGTAGATTCGAGATCTTTGTGGAAGTCGTAACGAACGCTAAATGCCAATTGGTCCTGCACAACATGACAATCTATGCAACTTATTCCCCTACTAATGTTACTATCATCAGGAGTATGCCTGCATCCTAAATACAAGTTTGACTTGCGCATCCTGCAATGTTGACTGGAAGAGTCTACCAAAGTCCAACTGCGGCCGGTCGAAATATCCTTCTTCCACTAGATTCATGTTAATTATGGACGAATCCATCACGCTAGCGAACTTGAACTTACTCTCTTCCGCTTCTTGAGACGAGAGTCCTTGAAGTAAGGAACACAATTCATACAGAACTTCGGCTTTTTTCTCGTGAATAATGCGATTTCTAAGGACGTCATGCAATGGCTCGCACAACCCTTCCAATAAATCGCTAGAAAATTTCATTAGCGGGTGATGATTTTCGACGGTAAATTAATCAGTACATACTACACCACTTCCTCTCCCTCGGTAAAGATCGCATAGAATAGGTCGTACTCGTCGATGCAGACAGTACGCATATACGCAATGCTTTGCCGAGTCTGCCGCAATAAATTAGCATTGAGAACAATCAGCACTATACAACCAACACACCAGTTGAAGTAAGTCCACTAAGGAATTTCTCATATCGTTAACACGCTTAGCCACAGCTGGAGTTATAAGCTTCTTTCTGGCATATATATACGCTTTGTAACAGTCACCAAGTAAACTTGCATATTCCTCGTGACCCTCGCATCGAGTTTGAATCTCGCTGGTTAGGCTCTGTAATAATGGCGCGTCGACTCTGAATTTCGTGTAAAACAATGCCGACTGTGTGGCATCATTGAGCGCCTTCGCAGCTATTCGCGATTGCACGTCATTAGTCACGTCCCGGATGCTGTTGACAAAATAAACACGTATTAACGTCAGAGCGCGAGTCATGCACTGGCGGAAGCGCATCTGATATAAGTCCACGGAGTTAAAATTTGGCTAATATGTGTTCAGTATGCTCTCCAGTTTAGGGTCTGTAGGTCAACATACATGAGTCTCCACGTATTGTATGCATTGATCCAGTGATTCTAGCATTCGCTTAAATCCATCCTCTTTGACAAAATCCGTTCCAGGAGCATTCAGCCGCCGTGTTATTTCCTCTAGCATATTAAACGGTTTGAGATGGGCCTCAAGGTCATTAGCTAGAGTCTCCAAACGCAGCTGCTCGTTGGAGAGTGAATCACATGCATCTTGGAATGTCGAAGTCTGCCTCTTAACGGAATCAAAGCCCGAAGCCAGCGTGTCAAACATTTCGAGTGTCTTATTAGCTTGACCAATTAATATTTCACAGGATTTCAGGTGTGAATGAGCAGTATTGCGGAATAATCTAGCCAACACTGTCAATCAATCATTGCAAAATCACTCCCAACCATAGTGACTTACACAAATACCCTATCATTCACGTCCTGTAGTTCTTTCTCTAATGACTCGTATAGCTCCGTAAATTCAAATTCACTGTCCGGAGGATTTAGAAGCATCTGTTCTTCCTTCAATGTGAAAGGATATGTGATTGACTTCGACGCAGCCCCGTCCTTTATCATATCACCTAACCGATCGCTTGTCAACTTTCGCAATCCTGACATTGAATTACTCCGCCGAATTGGCACCGAATATTCCGGAATCTCGTGGACTTGTTGCCGACGTCTTGTGACTTCTTCAGCGACGTGCTGTAGAGTATGGTTAATTGCTGTTGCACCATTCCGGGAATCTGGAGTCTAGAACCACAAATAAGTAAACAATTCCTTCTCCATTACAAATTATCGACATACTTGCTGCACATGCTCTAGTGCCACATCTTGTAATATTGACTTCCGCCGCCGTCGATGCTTCTGCTGCGGTTGTGGAGCGTACTGTGAAGGACTGACGTGGTAAGCCCAGTCGTCGTACATTCTGCAGTTTCTATTAAGTCACTATCACTGCAATCTATTACGGCAATGACGATACTAACTGCCAAATCAATATGTACCCTTTTAAGCCACAGTTGATTTAATTGTCCAACCAGCTAAGAATTCAATGTTAAATCGACACAGTAGTGATTGTAGTTGTGGACGTCGAAGTCCAGAAGATGCGGCTTCACCCAGGGGTTACGCTTACCCGGTTGGACTTGTTCGTTTAATGTCGCCAAAAATCCCAGTGACACACAAAAGGGAACTCCCTAGCATTGCAATCAGCAGTGAAGACGATAATTGATCAAGCCACTTTGGTGTATTATGCAGAATAGCACTGCCGGCGAGTTTGGTCCTTTTGAACTATAGCCCTTCCGGGGCTTAACGGCGATATCTCATACACCACTCTCGTCGCCGGATAGTAGAAATGGCGATTTTACGGACCATTCGCCGCCAATTGTTGGGCACACAAGGCGCAAGAGAGTCCTTAATATCGCTCCTTCCGGGCCTCTCATTTATGTTTGTATTGGCAGGTATAGCATGGCTCTTTGTATTGCCGATTCAGGATCAGTCGCGACGGACATATATCTCCGAGAATGCATTACTCCCTGGCCAGGCACATACCTATTTCCATGGATCAGAAGAGCATATTGTGAGAGCATTTAAGGAAGAAGTACGAATGCTAAGAGACGCACCGGGCGAGGAGTGAGTTCAGCGGCTTTTGTCTGTATAGGTCGGGATATTAACCGTGCGTAGGCGGGCCGAGGTAGTCCGACAATGGATCAGTGGGATCGGGTATAAAAGCGCGACGCACAACTGGAGTATATCGCACTACGACGACATAAAGGCGGGCGTGAATGTTTATGGAGTACTACATGCACCAAGAGGAGATACCACTGAATCTATGATTCTTTGCGCTCCATGGCTGAATCAAGATGGGGAGCTGAATGAAAGCGGTGTAGCCATTGCAATCGCTTTAGCGCGGTATTTCGCAAGATGGTCGATATGGTCAAAAGATATTATCTTATTGATTCCATCTGACTCCAGTTTCGGATTAAGCAAATGGGTTGAAGACTATCACTATACATCGATGCCCATTTCGAGCGGGTCAATTCAAGGAGGAATCGTTCTTGATTTCCCTGGCCAAGGAGGAAGATTTGAAAAGCTGGAAATACTTTACTCGGGGCTGAATGGGCAGCTTCCAAATCTGGATTTGATCAATACCGTGGTGTTGATTTGTGGACATATGGGCATCAAAGTCATTGTCCATGATATAGATGCGTCCGATGATAACTATGAACATCGGGCAAAAACTTTAGTTACTGGTATTGCACATCAAGCTTTGTCAGGAATGTATCGATCGGGAGCCGGCAGCGAAGCTTTTAGTGGATGGCGGATTGATTCTGTGACTCTCGCTGCGAAAACGTCGCGGGATGGATACGGGCCTTACGATCATATGCTCTATGGGCGTCTAATCGAGGCATCTATGCGCTCCATCAACAATCTTTTGGAGCATTTTCATCAGTCCTTTTTCTTCTATTTGTTGCTCTCACCGTATCGTTTCGTCAGCATAGCCACATATCTGCCGTCAGCTATGATGATTGGCGCTAGTTTTACCATTAAAGGGATTTACTATTGGATGAGTTCTACCAGCACGAAGTCTAGTAGCATGTTTGATCAGGCAATTAGCGCTTTTGGACTATTTACGGCAATTGTCTTTTTCTCCGTTGCGTTGTTCTCGTTGTCGGCGTGGACTCCATCATCAGTAAGTATCTCCTCCAGCGAAGTAGCAAGAGAGCGAACTATAACATCTTCTAGATGCTTGCCACCACAGCTTCAGTCGTTTTCACAGTGACAGCTATGTTTCCGATAATTTTTCGGCTATTTATATCACCAAAGCCCTTGTCTTATATTAACAAACTTCAGTCATACGTATTAGTTTTCGTCGGCTTGTTCCTTACAACCCTCAGTACTCTCAACTTCTCGCTCTCTTTTATGCTCGGACTCATATTTGCACCTCTGGCTCATGCCTTGACGCCTAACGTCAATTCACCGACGAATAAATTAATCGAACGCCTAAAATGCTACATATCGTGGATTGCGATTGTAGCAACATGTCCATGGCTAGATATATATTTATATTATTCACTAGTAGTTAAAGGGCTCGAGTTTCCTCGCCAGTGCAGTCTACAGACTTTTCGCAACTTTCTAGCGAACACGTGTCACGAAGAATTTGGTGAGTTTCTGAGTGGGATGATGTGGAGCTGGCGAGCATTAGGTGTCTGGAGTTTCGTTCCAGTTTTATTTGTAGTATGGCTACCGCTCTGGTTGGTTGCCTGCGTTGTTGTCAGTGTACGTGCCGTTGCAGAGACTGACAGACGTACGCCAGAAGAGAGAATGGTCACTGTGATAGAGAACGATCAGCTACACGAGGATAAGCCAAAGTAAAATAGAATGTATTCCACACAAGAAGTCAGAGATGAGGAGCCTTTGACTATGCATCCGAACGCTTGTACTGTGTAAAAATTCAATGAGCGATATGAACGATCAATTTCAGACTGGAATATCTAAACAGCGTTGCATAGGATGCATCTGACAAAAGACGGTATATGGCAACTAAGATTCCCTATCACAATCATAATTCAAGCTCAGTCAATCACCAAATAATCTGTCTGTCGAACTTAGTTAAGAAAAAGTCTCCTGTATGTCTAAATTTTAGCGCCGCCATGATTACTGCAGGGAGACGTAATTTGCAGGGAATAGTTTCCGCTCGCCATTGTAGACCCCGCTCCACCAATCCTCATCCGGGAACTGAATATCCTCGATAATCGCGCCTTCTGGAAAACTCAACTCATTATCTTCCTGCGCCTCATAATCGTACGACGCTACGGCACTAGGGCCATTCAGAATTGCCATCGCTGCTGAGGTAGGGTCAGGTACAAATGTGGATACGGCCGGCTCTAGAGCCGCCTCAAGAGTGCTCTCTGCTTCACCTTCCTGAATCTCAACGTAATTTGATGGGAATAAGCCATGCTCGCCGACACTATTGGTGCCTGCCCACCATCCGTCGTCGATCATTTCAATATCATATATAGTCTCGCCTTCGACTAGATTAATCTCATTCTCTTCGTCCTTCTGATATTCGTACGTAACAATGGCGCTCTTTCCGGATCTAGCTGCAGGTGCAGGCTCTTCTTCGGGTTCCGGAGCTACTTGACGAGTTGGTGCAGGAGCGCCTACGATGCGGCCACCAGCAATGGCAGCGGCAGCCGCGGCCCGACCTTTCTCGAAACTATCCGATTCCACCTCTGGCTCTGGTTCCGGTTCGGCCTCAGGTTCTGGTTCCGGTTCGGGTTCTGGCTCTGGAGCAGGCATTGTGAATGACGACGCACTGGGCTTGGAGGACATGTTAAGAGCCGGCGGAAGCGGGGCCGGCTGTTCCTCGACCTCTGGTTCTTCCTCCGCTTCCGTCAGAGGTTCCGGCTCGATTTCAGTCACAGGCTCGGGCTCGGGCTCAGTAGACGGTACGTTAGTGGGCAATGGCCGTGGAGGAAGACCTCCAGGTCGGATAATAGTCGAAGTCGAGGATACGGGATGCGCGAGTCGAATAGGAGAACTAGAGCGAGCATCAACCGATGGCTTCTCTTCCTCCTCAGTGACGTTCTCTTCACTGTCAATGGAAGCTTTCGCAAATCGATCTCGCATGGCCGAGACAGCAAAAGACGTTCCTTCCTCGTTCTCATCCTTCGCAGCTGGCTTCGGAACAAAAATAGAGGATCCAAAGGTTGTAGGGGAGGAGTTCGATGCGGCGACACCGCCGGGGACCCTAGCCTTACGCTCGGCCCATAACTGCGCCGGGGTCTTGCCGCCTTCGTTACCAAAGTTCTTACTAAGACCTCCCACGACTTTATTCTGCGATCCAAATTGATCCTTGGGCAAGGGAGGAGCAGTGCCGAAACTCTTACTGCCACCAAATCTACTAGATAAAGCAGGCTTATCAACCTTGGGCTTGGGCAACGCTGACAGCCGCTCGGTCGGGCCGGCGGAGAAGGCTTTCGCACGATCCGTGAAACTAGCTGACTTATCCTCCTCCGCTTGCGCAATCGTGGCAGCAGGCTGGATATATTCTTCCTTCTGCTTGGCTTCGGCGCGAATAGCAGCAATGTCGACTTTCCCAATTGGCTGATAAGTGCCCTTAACTATCTCTGGCTTCGCAGCCTCAAGCTCTTGGTTCGATGCACTAGCTCGTAGAACAGCGATATCGACTTTTCCAATAGGCTGATAAGCACCCTTGACAGGTTCCACTAATGCTCTCTGGGACGTCCCGCTCTTACGGATCTCGGCCAGATCGACCTTCACCGGCTTGTAGGCCGATGGTACCTTACTTACTTCGGTACCTAGCGTGGCTGGGGTATCACCCCAATCGCTTTCATTAGCGTGCGAGGTGGCATGAGACTCTGTATACTTGGGACGAACTGGCGGAGGCTTAGAGAATCGGGCCGCAAGATCTGCGACCGAGTACTTCGAGCCGGAGGCATCCGCGACCTTTCTAAGGATCTCGTCAGGTGCAACATCATCTTCCGAGCGCGCAGTGATCTGGACATGGTAACCCTACAGACCACAACCATTAGCATTATCCATTTAGACCTGTCGATGTCATACGCACGCGAAACAAACGAGCGACAGAGTTGAAATGAGAACTGAAGTAACCCTTCGTACGTTCTGGGACACCTTCTCCGCACTATCAAAGACAACATCGAGTTAGCCAAATTGATCCGATACTTAAGGTGCAACTTTAGATGACTAAAGTACTTACCCATCCGATTAAGACAAATTTAGGCAGTTGAGTATTTGGATCAGTCACTCTGGCGAAGGCGTACTGGACCCTGCCATCTGAGAACTCTTCTTGTAATTCGTCGAGATCGCCTGCTATAACCCGGCATTAGAATCAACAGGTCACATGTACAACAGCTCATATTGCTCTATTATGATGACTGGCATGTAATAGAAAGATGCTTACCGCCAGTAGCTTGGAGCTTCAGGGCATTGTTATTGAATCCTGCACCATACGAGAACAGCGCCCAAGAGATTTTGGGATCGCCCTCAACAATTGAGTCGTAGGAGGACTGAATCTCTCGCGCGTTAGATGAGAGATCAATTGATGCCATATCTTCTGGAGTTCTGGGCTGCGGAACTTGTAAGACTATTCCTCGAGGAGGGTCGACTAAGCCGCCCTCTAGGTATTCGCCAAGCCGCGCGGTCAGCGTTCATAGCATCACTGTCCTGCGGCTTTGAGACAGCGTCTACAAGTATTCATTTTAAGCCAATTAAGAACGGAAGCAACCGCGTTGCGAGGTAAGGTAAACGCGCAAAAGTCACAGCTCGAGTCCTCGTCGTTTGCCCCGGGCACGGAATATTACCTTGCTGTGGCCGAAGCGCATCTCATGGGTGCTGTCGTCTTGTTCCTTAGCGAGAGCGCAATTGCGAGTGTCAAGAGTTTGTAGGTGCTACAGAATGTATTTTCCAAGGGAGCTGCTCACAGCAGTAGTTATAAACTCCGACGGGCGTACCAAATTCTTGCAGATATCTACAATAACAGCATAGATGAGAATTTGGGGGGGCAAAAGCTGCCCGAAATTCACGACGAGAAAGGAGACATTGGAGAATCTGACAACAACGACAACGACGGTGAGCCAACAGAGGACGATTCTCTGGAGGAGTCTCTCAACGCGCTCGATATCGACAGTTCGCTTGAGATGGTACTTGAGAAGAACGACGGCGATTTGTCGGCCCTGACGGAGACTGAGCTGCCGCCACAGCCGGCGCAGAAGTTCAAGCCGTTTGGTGGGAGAAAAGTAGGCAACAGTAACGGCACCGCTGCTGTTACTGATGACTATATCCAGTCCGGTGTCAATCTTTGCTTTGGTCTTTTGCAACTAGTGATTTCGATGATCCCTCCAGCCTTAGGCAAGATCCTGTCAATTATCGGTTTCAGAGGGGACAGAGATACAAGTATTCAGATGCTTTGGGCAGCTACTGCTTCGGATAATATTCACGGCGCTTTAGCGCTTCTAACGCTCTTGCTATATTATACCGGACCCGCGCAAGCGTGCGATATCGATCCTCCGGAAAGCTCGTTCCCCAAAGATCGCCTCATGTGCGTCCTCGCGAGGACAAGGAAACGATACCCAACAAGCGCGCTCTGGTTGCTCCAAGAGGCGCGCATGCAAGGCATGAATTGCAACCTACAGCTCTCACTCACCACGCTCAAAACACCAATGAACGTCCAAATGAGGCAGGTTGAGGCTCTGGTCGAATTCGAGAAGGCAATGTGTTACCTTGATTTGCACGAGTTTGAATCCGCAGGCGAGACGTTTATAGGGCTAATGAATCTCAATTCTTGGTCGCATGCGCTGTACGCATACGTTGCGGGCGTGTGCTACGTCGAACTCTACCGTGCGGAGTTGCGTGCGGAAAATAAGGACGAGTCCAAAATCGCTGCATACAAGAAGAAAGCCGAAGACTTGTTGCTCACCGCTCCAGGCTTGATCGGAAAGCGAAAAATCATTGGCCGCGCGATGCCCCTAGAATTGTACCTCCATCGAAAAGTACAGAAATGGAAATCGTGGATGCCGCCGGCATCTACGAATAGTAGCACTACCAGCGTCAATATCGCTAATGCCAGCGCGCAGCCAAGTATTGTGGACTACATCGGCATCAGTCCCGCGAATGAGATTATTTACTTTTGGAACGGCTATAAACGAATGCCGCGTGAGGCTTTGGAGAAGTCCTTCCGGGAGCTTAATTATCACTGTCGCGTCACCAGCTGAACTTACACCACTGAATTCGCCGACTAAGAATACAGAATATTTCGAGGAGCAGGCCAAACATTTCCCGCATATTCAAGATGTCGACGAAATGGGCGTCAAGTTCCTTCTCGAGAGTATTGTGTTGCGGAATATGGGGTATACGGAACAAGGACTCAAGATTCTCGAATCCGAGGTCATGCATATAGATCGGAATATGGTCAAGGGAAGAGAAGACTGGATCCCGCCGTGCGGTTTTTACGAGCGTGGTGTGTTTGAGTGGTTTAGCAAGGGCAGGGATGGCACTGAGAAGACTAGAATGGCTTAACAAAGCCGCGCACTACGGTCACGACTATGAACTTAATACTAGGATTGGGGTGCGCATCCAAACTGGCTTGGAAGTTCTCAAAAGTAGTGCTTAACTGGTGTGTGAATTGTATATATCTTAGAGAAAGACTTGTTATTTGGGTGGATAGCTTTTTTATGGGTTGGATGGCAAGATAATATATTACGCAGCGCTTTTGACCACAGTGTCGAATTTGCTTTTCGGATTTATAGATGTTTGTATATATCTTACAATCTCTATGTCGTGGGTACATAAAGGTCTATCGGATTATAAAGCCATTATTCTGTTGGTCTTTTAGCAGTAATACGTCAGCTGTGAGTGAGTCTACGCTGGTCAGAGTGTGACTGCGAAATTTGCGACTCGATCCACGCTATTCCCTTGCCACAGTATTAATTAAGTGCATCGCACGTTGTTGGCCTGACAACCATTTGGGCTTTTTGCTGGTGTTTTTTTTCTCGGTTGGACCTCTGTGCAGTGCCCGATTCGATTCAAATGGGGGCTGTGCCGAACACACTAGTCCGGATACGGCACTCCAATGCCCAATATGGCTTAGTGTCTAATCAATCTTAAGGTTGTTACTGGCCGATGCTGTTTGGCCACAACGCTGCGCCAATGACGCACTATCGTAAAATTTCAATTTTTACGGCTGGGGTTGGTTGCAAGCAAACTTGGCTCGTTGACTACTGACTACTTTACTGTCTTGGCAAGCACTTGGAAGATCCCTCGTGGCAGGCGTGTCAGCGAGCATTCGCCAGTGGAAGCCAACGACGTGCGCGTCAAACTTCTCTTCGTGCTTTTGTCTCCACTGTGCTCATTACGTTTTCGCCTATCCAGAATAACTGGGCCATCAATGAATTCTGCCGCTACCCAATGATCTTCTTCTCCATACTACAAATTAGCTCTTGCGTTCTTCCAGCTTATGCTTTCTCGCTCTGTACACTTGGTTTAAATTGCCCCCGAACAAAAATCTAGCCAAGCCGCACCAAATGAGGCTTCATAGTTTAATTTATTAGACAAGTTGGAAGTGATTAAACGTTAAAAGCCAAGGCTATCGAGAAGATAAATTGATCAGACGTCGACAGCTTTGCTAAGCTCCCTGCATATGTTAAAGCTATTAAGGATTCCAATACCGGGAGTCACGCGGCCCTGAAAGTGATTGAGGGGCAGTTCCACAGTTAGTAACGTAAGCTATGCTTCGTCAATTGAGGATTCCAGCGCGGCTCAGGCGTGGAGTGCGGCGCAGCCATCGCAGCATTAGAAGACATGTTGTCGGGGCCCTCAGCAGCGCAGATGACTGCAAATTGGTGGCCCAGATGACATGGAATTCTGGAGACGGCGTCTTTCAGTCCTCTAGGGAGTCTGGACATAGTCAGTAGCTAATACCAAGCTGTTCGCGTGATCGCGGATCAGGCAGGCCGAATAGTTGCCGCTGGACACCCAGTGTAACACAATCACGCTCGGACTCGTATTGTTGCACAGATCGGACACCGTTGCCCACTCGTCCATGTCTCTCGTCTGGTTATAAATATAGCCATCTGGCCCCCCTGAGACGTGTCTCTCGCAGACACACCCACACAGACAAGCGCAGCCCGCACGAAGCCCCTTCACGCGCTTCACAACTCCCGACCACCTTGTAGCCATACAAGAATGGACGAAGGAGAAGATCAAGATAATCTCGCGCAAGAAGGAGACGCGGCTATCGAGGGAGAACCAGACCCAACCGCGACCGAAAAGAAGCGAGGTGGGAGGAGGAACCTGAACAAGGTGTGGGATGCAGGCGACACGAACGGGCTTTCCAAGTGTGCGTTTTGTAATCAATTGTACACGACAGGCAACGGCCATGGGTGCGTCGCAAAAAGCTGGAAGGAGCGTGAAGACGAGCTCGAGTATGAAGATGTGGATACGGTCACACGCAAGATGTACTTGTCTCGACTGCTCGACATTACGGCCAAGGCTCCTCAGGCCACCTTTTTCGTCAAATGGATCCTTGCGCGTGTAGATGGTCAACAGCGCATCCTCTGGTTTGCAACGCGACTCCTTCACGCCTTGATCGTCTCAACCCTTCGGGTTGTCACGCTCGACAACATTGAACAATACATGCTCATCCCGTCCACAAACGTACCGGCAGATCGTCTCGTCATCAGCCAGACTGTGATTCACCGAGCCTTTTCACTTGTCTCGGCGAAAGGAACAAGTCGTCCGAGTAACAGCAAACTGGATCAAGTCTACAACGATACTTTTGCCAAATATCGGGACTGCCTCCAGCCGTGTTTGGGAGATGGCGAGCATCTGATGGGAACCAGCCTTCAGTATGCGGGCAAACAACTCGCGGCAAACTTTTCCGTCATGATGGCGGCGCAAATCTGGAAGCGCACGGCCTATTGGATCCGTCAGGAAATGGTTGAAATCATTTTGGAGAGTGTTGAGCCTATTCCCGTCTTTCAAGGTCACAAGAGCAAGATTGTTGGTGTCATCTATTCGTGGATTCACAAGTTTATCATGCATGAAGGGGCAGTCGACACCCAACGGCGTCTGGCTGGGAAATCTGAAGAGGAGATACGTACCCTCTTTTTCGAACACGTCAAGGCCAAACTCAACGAGGACAAAAAAGGTTCGCGTTCGCGTTCGCATCGTGCCGTTGATTTGTTTGCGACTGATGCGCACCAAAACGCGTGGAACGAGATTTGGAATGAGATGTTTACTCGCTTTGCACGGCACATCCTGACAGTACTGATTCCATTTGAAAGTGGGAATGCGGCGACCGGAGGAGAAGATGATGTTGGTGAAGTTGTTGATGTTGACGATATTTCAGCATCCAAGGCGAAAGAACGTGATTTCATTTCGTGCCGGCGTGCTGAATGGCTCTTTGCGATTCTCAAACGGTTGGAGGAGTTGCAGAAACGTGCCGAGAAGCGATTCGAGTCGGAAGAGTCGGTATCGTTCAAACAACAACAACAGAAGCGCAAGCGTCACGCACCAGTTCTCAAGATGCACAACCTGTTCCCGTTGACTGCAAACATTCCAGGACATATTCAATGCACCGAACAATTGTTGCTTCATGCATACAAGGCGTACCTGAAGGAGCACGGAACGGAACGGGAGAAGCAACAACAAGTGGTCCTTACCGACTGGATGAAGTTGTTTGGACCTCCACCTGAATTCTGGAAGCTCAAGCAAGAGGAGGGAGGAGTTGCAGGTGAAACAACTTGTCGTGTGCGGTTGAGAAACAAGTTTATGACGGATGGCATCTCTGTCTCTCTGACCGAGACCACTGTGGTACTGAAGAAGAAGCGTCCGAAACCAAAATCGAAAACGAAATTCGTTCCCGTCCCTGCCAAGATACGCATGCCATACGTTGACAAGGAAACGATTGAAGACCTGATGCATCACCATAACGTTCGTACTGTTTTGTTTGTGGACCCGGGCCTTGGGCGGATCGTGACGGGCAAGTTTTTTCCTATTGAACGGATCCGAGATGCCATCACGCGCCAACAACAGGCCGCTGCGACTGCAACAACACAAGTCGACGGGAGCGAGTACAAACAGGTTGGATTTCGTGAATTGTTTGATGCACCTGATACGCGCAATCTCGCCAAAGGCGATGCGAAGCTTTCCTGGCGTCAGCAACGCAAACAAGCAACAGGAATTGATTTTCGCATCACCGCAAAGGAGCGTGCATATATGTGCAAGACGAAAAAACACGCACAGCTTCGGCAACGATTGCAACAGGAGGAAACCGGAAGACGCAAAGAAGAAGGGAGACGAGAAGGAGTTGGTCGACCCTGCCTCTTTGGGAAGGAGCCATCCCTCAAGAGCACATCTTCCGACGCGTTCACAGAATATCTCGACTTTATGTGCGCTGCCAACCGGTTGCACGATATTTTCTCCTTTTACGGCCAGCCAGTCTTTCGTCATTTGCGGATGGATAGCTATTCCGCGCAACAGCGCTGGTGGGTCTACGTACAAGACAAGATGTATCGCGTGCTGAACGATCACAAGATTCGCCTTCAGATTCCACGCTACAGACGTCCGTACGCGTATGGTGATCCGAAGCATGCACGCGCAAACCAGACTCCCTTACGCCTCGTTGCAAAAGGAAAACAACCAGAGCGTCGTCAGCTCAAGATGCGCACCAACAGTCTTCCCAATCGGTATCGCAAGTACGCTCCGCCTCCCCCTCCCCCTGCAGCACCAGATCTACCTGCGGCACCACCTCCAGATGGAGGGACTGGTTACGGCCGGCTTCTCATCGTGCTTGGAGATGGTTCGTTTCGTCACAACATGCGTGGTCATGCGTCCACTTCGACGGGGAAGCGCATCTTTCAAGAGTTGAGCAAGTTGGGCGAGATGGTCCGTTGGGTAGACGAGCATCGCACGAGCAAATGCTGCTCTTCGTGCGGAGAGGAGATGGAAAAAGCCGTGTTGGTGAAGCGTCCACAAGAGACTCGACAAGCACAGTCGAAAGGGTGCCTCCAGCGCGCTGTGCGCAAGGCCACTTTGGCTGCCCGTTTTGCTGCCAAGCATGGTTTGCCGGATCTTCCTGCTGCTGCTGCCCCTCCGCCTCCGCGTGCTGACGCGACCCACCCTGCTGTTCGTGATGACGGGCGCCGTAGGCAGCCGCCGCGAGTTGATGGAGATGCATATGTGGCACGGACTCGCTTCCGAACAGGCGACGCGTTTCCATCACCTTCTGATGCTGGCGCATACGACCGTCGTCAGCTGCTGACACCTTGGGGCCTCAAGTATTGCAGCAATTGCAACCGATTGTGGTGTCGGGATAAGAATGCTACCCACAACTTTTCTCCCGAATGGTGTTTTTGTTCGCCCAACCGAAAGGTGCTGTTGTTGCTCGCCCGACCGAAAGGTGCTGTTGCTGATGCTGTCGCAGAATCGCGTCAAGACGGTCCCGGCTACCTGTGTCGTCAAGTCAGACAAGAACAGGATGATGCCCCTGCACCCAAGTCGAAACGAGTTGCAAAACGCAAACGAGATGAAGTACTAGACAACGAGTGCGTATGAACGCGCACATGAATGAATTTTACGTAAGTGCAAGACAATCTGACATGGATCCGTTGAGAAAATGAGAAACTGTGCTAATTCTTGAGCTTAAACTTTATTAGATGCTAAATCAGCGAAGCATATAGTTATGGAAGAGTATATTACACACCGCAACCAATTCGGCAAGACTCCATAGATAATGTATCATGATCATCATATGTTTTACACAAAATTCGAAGCGCATTCCGTAAATTCATGTAGTAACTCCAAATCTCATTACCACGACGTCCATACCTTAATATCCAGATGCACCGACGCCGTCGCTACAACACATCGAATACTTCGTCCGTCAGATATATTACTACCACCATTGGCATACCCATTTCCGTTCGTCTTCGTTCCATTGGCTCTATTCGGAACATTCCCAATGATGGACGGTGCCCATTTCAGGGCCGAAAGGAAATGGTCATGTGCGTTCTCTATCGTCCTTATGCATCTTCCGCCTTGTGTAAGATCCCAGCAACGTATAGTTTTGTCATCAGCTACCGAGATCAAGAATTTCCCACCAGGATGAAATGCTACCGATCGAACCCAATTATCATGGCCCTCTAGAGTCAGTATCAAGTTTCCACGCGAATCCCATATCTTTATAGTTCTATCTCTGGCACCAGTCGCAAAGTATTCAAATCCTGAAGATGAAGGTGGTGTCCGCTTCGATTCAGTAAGAGCCGCTATGTAAGCATAACTTGCAGCTGGCGCAACCGCACAACATTCGATAACGTGATCATGTGCGGCCACTGTGAGTCGACATTCTCCTGTTGACACATCGGCAACCCTCGCTGTATGGTCGGCCCCTACAGACAATAGTAGCTGCCCATCTAGTGATGGAACAACAGCCTTAATCCAGTCTGAATGTCCGACTACTGTTCGCAGGCAATATCCAGTTTTGACGGCCCAGATCCGCAATGTCTTGTCTCTAGAGCCGGATACAATTCTATCGCCGTCTGGAAAGAATTTAACGCTGGATACAGTGTGATCATGACCTTTTAATGTCCGAATATTTTTGTATTCATCGTTAGCGTCCCAAAGCTTTATAGTTAAGTCGGACGAACACGACACTGTATGCAAGTTTAGTGCCTGATCCAATCCTGAGCCTGCCGCTTGAAGCACTTACCCAACAGCTCCTCCCCTGGCCGCCCGCCAAAGTCGAGGTCAAGGACACCTTTTGTGTGGCCCTTAAGGGTCCTCTCCAACTCTCCCAGTTCCCAATCCCAGATTTTAATCGTCGTATCTTCAGAACCAGATGCTAGGACCGAGAACAGAGGATGAAACGCGATCGAGGTGACGGCTTGCCGATGACCCAGTAGAGTATACCTACATGTCCGTGGCAGCCAATTTGCTGGATCAGCCACCTTTTTGGAAGAGGGCAGAATGTCTAGTTCCGTTTGTAGTGAAGCGACCTGGGACTCTAAGTCCATGATCTGTATAAACGTCTGAGGTTAGAGGGGGCGTGACAATGAGTAACTTGAGGCATGCCTTCTTTTGTAATCGGACAACACTCGTCCATTTCTTCTCTAGCAGGCCATCGTAATTGCTGACGTCGTCGTCAAACCCACCATCTTGTATCCCCAGTTCATGTCTCAGGGCCTCATGTGATGCCTTCAAGCCGGAGGCGGCAATATACTGCAAAATTGATGCATTTCTGATGAATGTAAGAACGCGCCACATCTGACGGTATTCCAATTATGCTCACAGTTCATCACGTTGGCGATTAGTCAAGAAAGAAGACGTCATCTGCGGGCGTAGTGTTCGCCGCAATCCAGAGTTTTTTTGATGAAGAGCGCTGTGGTTCCTATGGCGACAAACACCAATCTAATATATTGACGAGCACTGTCAAAACTCTAGAAGCACTGCATCAGCGATAAATGAAATCGTAGGCACGGCACACGACTCGTTACCTATAATTCATGATACGCGCCGTCCTTCGATTCTAACTTTCCGGATCAATACTGACAAGCGCGCCGCGACTGGAAGCCTAGGATGGCTAGGACACGTGATCCTCGCGTATCTTAGAGCCTAAATTTGTGTATTTGCTCCGCAAATGAACCACAGTCTGCACATATGGAGTTTTAATTATCGCAGATATGTAAATGCTGCTCGTCTTCGAATTTACCAAATTAATGTAAACAAACAATTCGAGAAGCTCGGCCGCGAATAGTGGTGAAAGAAAAGATTCGTCCACTATTGCCTCACGTTCAGGCAGCCTGGACCCGTTTATTTTGATTATTTCCTAAATATACATTCTGCATATAATGGCCGATCAAGAAGAGGACTATTCGTCTCTCCCCCTGCCTGACCGGGCTACACACAAGGTACACTCAGTCCACTCTACAAATTTGATCAAACTAATGCATAGGCACCTCCAGATATGGAAAGTCAGGTTAGCAGCATATGAAGAGATGGCGAAGCAATTCGCTACTTCTCCCAGCGAAAATGACCCATGCTTCCGACCATTCCTCAGTGACCCAACTATTTACAAGAAAATCGTGACCGACTCTAATGTTGCCGCCCAAGAGATGGGCATTACATCGCTTGTTGCGTGTCTTCAGTACGGTGGTCCAAACGCATGCCAAAGATTACGGGGTACGGTCGTGACTCCTTTGGCCGAGAAGGGATTGGTTTCAATGCGTGCGGGGACTAAGCAGAAGACCATTGACGCGTTATTGTACTTTATCGAACTAGATACACCGGATCCCGTCGTTGAGGAACTAATTCCAATCCTAAGCAACAAGCTTCCAAAACTCGTTGCGGGAACAACTATGGCCTTAAGAGAAATTGTCAAGTCTTTTGGAACAAAGACTGTGTCACCAAAAAGTATGGTCAAAGCTCTACCGAAGTTATTTGCACACTCAGATAAAAATGTGCGTGCTGAAGCTACGAGTTTGACAGTCGAACTGTACAAGTGGATGGGTGACGCATTAAAGACTGTTCTGCTTCCGGACCTAAAGGCGGTGCAGCAGAAGGAGTTGGAAGAGGCATTTGAGAATGTGAAAGGGAAGGCACCTCAACAAGAGCGATTTTTACTGTCCCAACAACAGGCTGCTTCTCAAGGAAATGGTCTGGGTGGCGGAGTTGTCGAGCAAGAAGAGGCGGAGGACGAAATTGACCCGATGGATTTGGCCGAGGCTGTTGATATTTCTGGCAAGATTCCGGCGGACTTTTACGACCGGATGGGATCTGTGAAGTGGAAGGATCGGAAAGAAGCGGTGGATGATCTATTCAAAGTGGTCTCCGTCCAGAAAATAGCCGACGCAGATTTTAGCGAACTTATGCGATGTCTCGCGAAGTGCATTGCGAAGGATGCGAATGTTGCGGTAGTGACTGTTGCAGCGAACTGCATTGAAGCTGTTGCTAAGGGATTGAGAGGCGGGTACGCTAGATACAAGGCGACTGTTTTTCCATCATTGCTGGAGCGGTTAAAAGAGAAAAAGCTGTCTGTATCTGAAGCTCTTGCAGCCGCATTGGATGCCGTTTTCCAGTCGGTATGTGCGTTTGTTTTATTTATTGCTGAAGAGGCTAACGGTTTGCAGACTACTTTCAGCGACGTGCTTGAAGATATTCTCGAATTTATGAAACACAAAAATCCTCAGGTGAAGCAGGAGACGACGATGTTCTTGGTGAGGTGCCTTCGAACAGTCAAGATTATTCCCAAGGCAGGCGAGATTAAGCAGATGTGCGATGCATGCACGGCTCTACTCGCAGACACGTCCAAACCAGTGCGTTCGGCGGCGGCAGATGCCATGGGAACTATCATGAAGATGATTGGTGAGCGTGCAATGACACCGTACATTGACGGCCTGGACGATATCCGAAAAGGCATGATCAAGGAATCCTTCGAAACAGCTACCGTCAGAGCGAAGCCCGAAAAGGCGGCGCCGCCAGCTGCAGTGGCTCCTAAGGCTGCTGCCGCTGCCCGGTCAGGTTCTGGCGCTCCTCGACCAAGAACCAGTGGTACGGGACTCAAGCGTTCGACGGGAACACCGCCTACAGCCAGTGGCCGCGTTTCTGCGGCCGTCGAACCAGCTGCCGTACCTCCTACTACGTCGCATTCCCGACTGGCACCGCCGGGAGCACGGACGTCTCGGATTGGCACAGGATCAACAGGTGTCGCTCGCAAAAGGACAGACGACCATCCATCCTCTCCTCGAATGGCTGGGACGAGCGGTACTCCGCCACGAGGGGCTAGTAGCCGTGGTTTGACTGGTGTCTCCCTATCGGCTTCGACTTCGTCATCGTCATCACACAGCGGCTTGTCTGCGGCGGAGAAAGCAGAGCTTGCAGAGCTGCGACGGGCAAAGGAAGAGTGGGCGTCGACGGCCGGGTCGTTGAAGCAGCAGATTGAATCCCTACAGGCGGATAATTTGAAGTTGTCGCAGACGATCGAGGAGCTGCAGCTTAATAACAAACAATTAATTGAAGACCACACGCGCGACATATTGGCGGTTAAGGCGAAGGAAACGCAGTTAGCTAGAGCTAGGAGCGAAGTCGACAACGCCAGGGCACAGATTGGCAAGCTACAGAGTGATTTGGACAGTGCTAAAAATGCCGCTGGTGCTATGCAATCCAGTGCGGTTTCCAGAGCTGATGAAATAGTGGATCGCGATCTGAATGATGGAATCCGCAATGTGTCGCCGGTGACGAGAACTAAGTCAGAAAACTTGTTGCCGGAAGAGGAGAAGGAGAATGGATTTGCCGCGTCAGCAGCACCGCGGTCTGCCAGTATCTACGTATCCAGATCTAGCTCGAGAGCCGGATCGTTTAGTCCAATATCAAGTAGCACGAGCGATACAGGACTCGGCACGGGAAATGCCGGCTCAGTGGAGAGCTGGCGACGGGCGGCGGAAGTTACCAGCCAGCTGAAGGCGCGGATAGAAGCGATGAAAGCTAGACAAATTAGACGGTGAGGAGCATATCAGGAATCAGGTCTGGAGATAGGGGTACATTATTACTGTAATATCCGTTTTTGTTGTTCAACGTTTGTGAGGTGTATGATACATATACTTCATCCATCAGGGTAACCGAAAGTTTAGAGCAGTTAGGGTTGGTGGTTGGTTAGAAGCTAACCCTAGTCCACCGAGTAACATATGCGGACAGCTTCCTTGAACCGCTGCCTACAAAAGAAAGTCAACCTCTCCCGAACCCGGGCGGTCGCGCTCCACCATGCACCCGCATCCACCAGAATATCCACGCAATATTGCAAGCCGCGTTCACATCTCTGTTCCAAACTGTATGACACTTGTGGCAGTACAATACAGAATGGAGAGATGCTCCCGCGGCTCCATTGGCGTCACGCTGTGCGTGGATATGGACCAGGTCCGGTCGTGCTCCCCCCCCTTCATCCTCCTCCTCGTCGAGGCCCGTCCTCTCCCTGTTCACCCCGTTGTGCGTGGAGCAGACTCGACTCGTCCGAAACTCGTCGACCGGCATGACAGTGACGTACCGGCGAAGGTGCTTGCGCAACTTCTTAACCGGCGCAGCCCTTTTTCCGCGCATCGTCGACCCAAACAGACCATCGCCGTAGGCGACCACGACATCCTCTTTCTTGGCACGCTTCTTTCCCTTGATGCGCATACAAATGTCGTGAAGAGCCTTCTGCTCTCGGCAGTAGGTCTTCCAGCGCGTCGGC
>JAJLTP010000120.1:16739-45712 GCA_030568275.1 Lipomyces orientalis | reverse complement strand
GTGCGACTGGTGGCGGAAGCACAAAGATGAATATCCGCAGATGGCTATGGCAGCGAGAGACTACTTAGCCATTCCCGCCTCTGAAGTCTCTGTTGAGAGGATGTTCAATGCTGGTAGGGACATTCTAGGGGTACGTCGATTTGCGATGAAGGGCGAAACCATGAGAATGCTAATGTTGCTGGACAGCACAGAAAAAAAAATGTAATAATTTGACTTGTTCTGATATGTTGAGCTTCTGTGTGTTCGCGATTGTTTACACTATTGTTTGCGGAGGACGTTAGATATTAATTAGAGAATGTACCAAATATCCGCCATATCCGCCATTTTGACGGATCGGATATCCGCCTCTCTGAGGGTTGGCGGATTTGTATCCGCCATCTGTATCCGCCAATCGAAAGTATGACGGATACGTATCCGCGGCGGATATCCAATCCGCCAAATCCGCCTATCCGCCTATCCGCCTACAGCCCTGATATTTGGAGAAACGAAGAGGCCTGCTTGCTGAGTATAACGCTGCAACTAGTGAGCTGAGTGCGACACTGGTAGTCTCGCCACATTCGCCGGCCTTGGGTAGTTCAGCCTTTCTCTTCTCAATATATGAGGTATGTTCGACTTGTGTCCCGCCATAATCAATATTCATCACAGAGTTAGATGATCGTCAACATCGACCTAGAGGACCGGACATGGCAGATCCACCTTGACGGTCTCCTAAACATTCTATCACAGCAGTCGCTCCATCACCGACCTTCATCCATGGACAACTTTGGCAGTTTAGATCTTGCAATCCAAATTTGCAAATCCGAAGGCGACGTATTCCGAACACTTGCGACATGTGAGATGAATAGTCTCGGGAAAGCCTTCTTGATATTAGATGTCGCAAAGCTTTGTCTGCGACCTCTAACAGCGAAAGTTGAGAAAGTACTTAAAGGGGCAACCTCTCGGAAAATAGATGTGCAAAAACTTCGAGCCTCTATCAGACAAATCCAAAAGAACCTCAAATTTTTTCCGAAAGTATGTCCAATGGCGGAATTCGATATTGACAAAGTTTCTTCAAGGGATAGATTGATGAATGTAAGTCCATTTCCGAAAATTAAGTCTGAAGCGTATTGACGGCACCACATCAGGCGCTCCTTTTGGTTAGATGGAACGACTACCACTGCCTACAGCTCATCACAGCCGACTTGCTTCTAACGACCGGTAGTTTCCTCTACTCATGTCAGGGCTACGAAGTAACGAGAGAATCTTCTATACTTTCTGGAACTATCTATGAGGCGGCGGAAAGCATATGTTCTGCAGTCCCTGCGATTCTCGAGACAGAGCCCATCCAGATGACAGATCAATCCAGCGAGTCGATGAAAAAGCCAATCAGGGGCTTATTGGTACTTTGGCACTTATGCTGCATTTTAAAGGCACCGAAGCTATCACAATTCCAGCAAGATTGGATTCGAGAAACCCTGTGGTCAATCGGAAACCACGCATTTATCCCTCAAGCTTCAGCATTGGTATGCACGCGGTTTTCAAGGTTACATACTGGATCGGTCTAATAGTTATAGGCAATTTCGAAAGGACAAAATGCGGAATGGACGGACGTGTTGGCAGGATTAGTTCTAGTACGCGTGGCCCTTTCCAAGGAGCTGCTGGGCCTTTTCAGTGAATGTGGAATAGTCTTACAATAGCCACAAATTTACCACCCACTTCTCGCACATTTCAAGTTAAACGGCGAATCGGGACCTTTTAACTCTCTTTCTTTCCCGCCGTATCTAATATCCAGTAAAGAGGCCTACTGCGTGGCGGCAATCATCTCGGCTTCAGGCAAGGCGGCAAATGTTCTGGCAATTAATTTTATTCTCTATTGCGGTTTCCGGTCGCTTTTCTTGCTTTTTTTTGATTATCTGGGTATGGCAGCTTCTTACCGCTGGCTTTCTCGACAGGCACTATACCATTACCCATCGCGATCGCGACTCAGATTTGGGGCATACTACACATGTGGGGTAGCGGTATTTATCTTGTCTATTGCAGGTGCAGGGTTTGCAAACAGCACTGCGCCCGGTTAAGCTGGGCGCGATGTCAAGTGATACCCCCGAGGAAGTTAAGCTACCTAACCTCTTTGTTTGCTTAAGTACGACAGTCCATATGCTGCGTGTGACGGTTGACCGCGATTGCACAGGCGTCACCTCTCGCGCCGTAGCATCGGTTACAACGGTGCTTGTTGCGACCGTATGCGTGCTGTAGCGTGTTTGTTGTAAGCTGAAGCACTGCAAGATCCTCTTGACAATGTTATCTGCGTCTGCGAGGTCATCGGAAAACTTGCCCTCATCATAGGCAATATTGTAGGCACGCTTCAAGTATCCGATCGCATTTTGAAGCACTGCGAGATTACCAGCTGAATAGGTTGCTTTTTGAGATGACGATTCTCCAGCTCTCGAACGACTAGCTCGTCTTCCTCGTGGCTTGTTCACGTTCGCAACGGTAGAACTTTCATAGCGGTGTCGTTCCCGTAAAGTGGTTCTTGAATTTTCGAAAGCTCGCTCTGTAATCCGCTCCATCATTTTGTTCGCTACGGTCGTCCTGAAAGACATCAAAGAACCTTGTCGTCCCTTGGGCCTTCCAAACGGTTACTGAGGGAGTGCCACTAGCTGCACAGGGCGGATAAAAAGCCCGACTATCTTTATCGCATGGCCCATATCTTTTGCAAGCCTGCCCTGCGTAACCGACATCCATGACGTATTGACAAAGTTTAATATGAGGACCGGAAAGGGAAAAAGTGGGAGAATATTTCGGATGCAGACTGGTTCTGTGTATCTGCTGGGCATTTGGGTGTTGACCGACAGTGTGTCTCACGTAATAGTAATGTCAAAGAGCCAACAATTGTTCCAAGTGAGTCGGCCATTGTCACTGAACGTCTAGGCAAACTTGGCCATGTGAATAATATTGTTTGACTGTCCAAGTTATTGGTTTTTGGATTTTCTTTTGCACCAAGATGCAATTGAGTTGCCTGATGGAGCGTTGCTCAACGTTCATTTAGCAATCGCCATGGGGAAGCGGCTTCACAACGAGCATTACACTGACGGGAAGCGCGTTGTGAATTAATTCAGGTCATGTGGGCGCATTTTGAAGAGCATTGTAGGACGGTTCTACCACCGCGTCGTATTAGCGGTGACATGTTACTGTTTGTGCAATTGCAGTTTAAATGATTTTTAAGGTTTGTCATCTGATATGAGTTTATTTGAAGCCATATCGTCAATAATTCATACATACATGGCATTATCATACACACTGATCGTAATCGTAATCGGCAAGACATGTAGATCAATCAAATTACAATATGCAAAACAACATTAACCCCCCCATTGCTCCATAGTCTGTGCCATTTCCAGTTTACGCCGGGCCCAGGCCTGGCCGATCTCGGCCCTTTCAATGTCGGCCTTGCGTTGCTCGTCTTGGTCCTCGGCCGCCTGGTCTGGCGTCATGGTCGGGTTCGGTCGCTGGGGGTAGACGCGCGCGACGTCGTCCCAGTTGTGCAGATCAAGGACGTTGACAAGGTGCTTGCGCGCGCTCGTCTTCAAGCTCGTGCTGTATCCGTTGCGATTGCCGGCCCCGACCTCGGTCTGGTTATTCTCGAGGCCCTGGTTGTCACTGTCCTTTGCGCCGTCCACGCGCCAGGCCGAGAACAGGGGCGGCGTGATGGTGTAGCCTCTGATGATGCCCTGCTGGAGCTTGCGAATGATGTCGATGTCGACGGGGGCCGTGATGCCGCGGTAGGAGATGTCGAGAATGAGCCGCTCTGCGCCCTTGCGGGTGATGGCGTAGCCCATCGTGCAGACGGGGTTCCAGGACGGCGTGATGGCCCGCATCTTGCCAAAGTCGGTGCCGCGGATCCCGAGCGACTCCATCTGGCCGATGAAATGGAACCACGTGTCTTGGCGGGCAGGCGCGTGCGGGTCTTCGTACAAGTGCACGAGATCGAGCCGGTTGTCGTTGTTTGCGTCCGAACACTGGCCGACGTACATCACGTCCCAGTCGAGTCCGTACGGGGCCGCACTCTTTTCGTGGCCGGTGGCAGCGGTCAGCCGGATGCGGTTGTGCTGCATCTGTCTGCTCAGGAGCTCGAAGATGTCGTGAATGTGCACGTCAAAGTCGACGTCGTCCTCGAGCACGAGCAGGGTCTCAAAGTCGGACTCGAGCAGATATCGCCAGGCGTCGACGTGGGCTCGCCAGCACCCGAGCTCGGGCGCTCTGAGCCAGTAGTGGTGCAGCGGCTTGGCCTTGTCGACGATCGCGGCCCCGTCGACGCCCGGAATGTATGTCAGGTTGAGGCCGTAGACGGACGCGAGCAGCTCCATCGCGTCCTGGCGGTCGGTCCGATACGGCATGCTGAGGTACGCGATGCCGCCGAATCCCAGCGTTTCGTTGTGGGCACGCGAGGCAAGCCTGACCGTCGACGGCGACATTGTCAGGGCATCGCTCACTGTTGGCCGTCGACCACCGTCGTGCCGTCTAAGTCCGACAGCAGTACCGATAACCACAACGACCAGGCCGAGTGCGATAACAATCGCAGTGACGACAGCAACCAGCCGCCGCCGCGAACAGTTCAGTCGAGCAAGCGCACCGGTCGCAGCCTGTTCCACACGGCGGTACTGCCTCGATTTCTCGAACATTGTTGACGGTTTCCTGGTGGTCCGGCGCAAACACACGAGCCAAACGGGGCGAGAACGGCGGCGAGTTTCTTCACGCGAGCCATGCGATGTGACACTTGTGCAGGGCCAAAGTTCAGCAAAATCTGCCCGGTGCTGCTCGTTCTAAGCAATATCTACGGCATGCACAGACTTGCCCGGAAGTAAATCCTCTTATTAATAACTACAGTATAGTGCTAATATGACTCATGACCTGGTTAACTTCGGTGCCTGCAGATCCGCATCGTCGCCGCAGATAGCGATGAGACCAGACCACTGGATTGTCGGCTTATCGACCGTCAGATGTGCCCTTTGTTTTGACAGGTTTGTTTTTAAATATGTAATTGAATGTTTCGGGTTTAAGTTTCAGTCGCGGCAATGAATGAGTCGACGCTTTCTTTTTGCAGAGAAGAGTGTCCGCAGCTCTTATACTAGGAGCGGGCCAATCTGCCCGGCTTCGGGCATCCCATGCGCACGGCAGACGCAGGCAGGGTAAATAAGTAGAACCGGCTCCGACTGACCAGCGGTTAGGGTTGGCGCCCGGGTCGCCATTTCCGTGCAATGGAACAGCATTGCACCTGATCTCGCATCAGGTCTCCTGAGGCAACCGATAGTCGTAAAGTCGAAACAAGCAAACTTGCATTAGACGCGGCCAAGCGTTTCGGCGAAATAAGACCCATTATTCTGGTGCGCTCGTGCTTATCAGATTCGTACCCTGACCCGATGGGTCTGCCTGCGTAATCGAATTCGCACTGAAACTAAACTCCGGCAAGTCGAAGCACGTCCCAAGTAGGGCTGTTGCGAATACGAATATTCGCAGATTTCAGCAATATTCGTTATTCGTATTCGCCGTTCACAAACGGTGCGAATAATATTCGCAAATTTGATTCGCAGAATAGACTGCGAATACGAATAATTATTCGTTATTAAAAATAAGCTAGAAGCTGGCCTAAATAGGACAGCTAAATAGATTCCCGCTGAATCAATAACTTCCTCCTCCAGAGGCTACGGCAAGGGATCTTCTCGGCTGCGCCCTCGCAACCCGAGATCGCCCCCTTACTTCCTCGCATTTCACAGATGAACCGCGGCAGCTGGCGTCTGTAGAGAATCGTATGATAACAGCAGAGTCCCGCTCCCAGGTTCCGCGGCTCCTTAACGACTCCGTTTTGTTGAAATATCAGTTTATTTAACTGTTTGCTCTACGGCCCTCTCAACGTAGATTCGCCTACCGACATCCGTCTTTTCAAATGGCGATGGAGACTCGTGGAAACCGTCAAAACTACCTTGTTCTAAATGACGGCTGTGAGAGTGATGCACAGTCTGGAGACTGGATCTCCAGCCCCTTAAGTCCAGCAACCTAAGGTTCAGAAGAGCCGGGCCCATCATCTCTACCTCACTCCCTCGGTCAATCGGCAGTCGGTGCAGACATCAATTCTTGCGTTGAAGTTCCAGACGATGTGGTACTGCCTTCAGAATCTGCCTCTCAGCCTCCAGTCACAGCTACCAGTTCCCAAATTGCCGACCCAGCTCCCGAGAAAACCGACTGGTTGTGGGGTTATTTTCAGACAAGAGAATTTCCTAATGAATGGATTGAGAAGAGGAACAAAAAGAAGAGAAATCCGGTGTACTTTGATCACCAAGGGCACTGGGAAACAATGCAACTGGTCTACAACAGACTCAAAAAGGCAGACCCCTACCACTAATATTCGAGTCCATTTGAAGGAGAAGCACGGGATTCTACCGCATGGTGTTCCTGAGCCCGCTGCTGCTGCACAAAGCCTACTATCGTTAGCCTCAGGGTTCATAAGGAGAAACTCACAGGGTTAGAGTGTTTTCTGCAATGCGCAACTGGACGGAACATCGCTATAGATAATAACTAGTCAATAAATATTGCGAATATTCGCAAGTTTTGGGAATAATTTATTCGCAATACAAATTTGCTGCGAATATTCGTAACAGCCCTAACTGACTGGATAATGCGGTTGTGACAGGCGCTGACAGGTTGGTTCTGGAACCCGGAACCCGATGACGTCATGCGCTTCGCCGACTCCGGGGCCGCTCCGGGCAAGTTGCACATGGCCGGACTGGCTGCTATCGCCCATTTTGTTGCCGTGCAGTCGGGCTATTTGATACTCAGTCGAGCCAGGCGAATGCGTCCGCGAAGTTGGGTTGGGGCAGGCGCTGGATATGCGTTAAGCCCGACTGTCGCACTGCCCAGGCTGCGCCTCGAGTTCAGACGAAGACCAAACTGTGGGGTAGACGTCCGTGGACTAGGGTTCCTGGCTATCGCCATCCAACTGCCCTCGCCGGCTCCCCCGCCATACGAATGCCCTGCTTCGAACTCCCTCTCATCGACTCGAACGAACCGACCCCGACCCGGCTTCCGCAAATGGTACGGCTGCTAAATGTCTACACGATATCGGCCTTTGCGGCCCTGGGCGGCGCGCTCTTCGGGTTCGACATATCTTCAATGTCTGGCATCATTGGCACGGACCAGTACCAGAACTACTACGCGAATCCGCTCGGAGCGCGCCAGGGCGCAATCACAAGCACGATGGCTGCCGGTTCGCTCGTCGGAGCGCTGGCGTCCAGTTTCGTCGGTGACAGGCAAGTGGTCGTCTTTTCGCGAGATGAGGGAATGCGGCGGCCCGGGTTTGAACTGACAGAAATGCCTGTTGCAGGTTGTCGCGCAAAGTGTCGATTCAGATCGGCGCGGCCCTGTGGATCGTCGGTGCCATCGTCCAGTCTGCGTCGACCGGCGTGCCCATGTTGATCGTTGGCCGGCTGTTGGCCGGGCTCTGTGTCGGGCTGACGTCGTCGCTCGTGCCCATCTACCAGTCCGAAATCGCGCCCCGCAAGATCCGCGGTCGCATCGTCTCGCTCCAGCAGTTCGCCATCACCTGGGGCATCATGATCCAGTACTTCATCGAGTACGGCTGTTCGTTCCTCGACTCGACTGCCTCGTTCCGCGTGCCGTGGGCAATCCAGGCCGTGCCGGCTGTCGTCCTGTTGATCGGCCTGTTCTGGTTCCCAAAGTCGCCCCGGTGGCTCGCCAGCAAGGACCACTGGGAAGAGGCCCTCCGTGTACTCGCGTTCCTGCGTTCGCCGACAAACGACATCAACGACCCGCTGGTTCTGGCCGAGTACAAGGAGATCGAAGACCAGATCCGGGCCGAGCGCGACGAGCAGTCCAACTCGTATCGCGAGCTGTTCTCCCGCAAAATGCGCAAGCGCGTCGTCCTCTCGATGGCGATCCAGATGTGGAGCCAGCTGAGTGGCATGAACGTCATGATGTACTACGTCGTCTACGTTCTCAAGTCGGCCGGGATCGCAAACTCGATGCTCGCGTCGGCTGTCCAGTACATCATCAACGTCGTCATGACTATTCCCTCCATCCTCTGGACAGACAAATGGGGACGCCGGCCCGCGCTCCTTATCGGCGCCATCGTCATGGGCTTCTGGCTATTCGTCATCGGCGGCCTGCTCATGCAGTTTGGCGAGCCCAACCCGCAACTCGACCAGCCCTACACCTGGATCGTCGTCGGCCATCCTGCCGCGACCCGTGCGATCCTGGCATGCTCCTATCTCGCGGTTGCCACGTTTGCTGTATCCTGGGGCCCCGTCGGCTGGATGTACCCGCCCGAGATCGTGCCCTTGCGCATCCGCGCCAAATCCGTCGCGCTCGCGACCGCGACCAACTGGGCGTCCAACTTTGCCCTCGGCTTTGCCGTGCCGCCGCTCTTGCGCTCGATCCAATGGCGCCTATTCTTTATTTTTGGCGGCTTCAACGTCGCCGCATTCGTCCATGTCTGGTTTGCCGCGCCCGAAACCAAGCGCCGCACGCTCGAGGAACTGGACGAGGTATTCGAGTACGGCGAGCCTCTGTGGCGGTCGTTCCTCGGTCGGCGAGAATCAAACACGCTCGACATGCTGGCAAGAGATATTGAGGTTGGCGTATTGAAAATTGGCCGCCCGTCCCATGTCGAGGCGACTAATGCAATCCCTGAGAACGTGCACTCGAACACGAGCATGCCGTAGCGAATTTCAGTCCCGGTCGACTTCTGAAACAAAATAAACAGAAGTTATCCTAAACAAGACACCGCGATTATTGATCTTGTGCTCTCTACATCGTGATCCGGCAGCAACGAACGCTGCCGAGCCAACCACGTCGCGCTGCTCAAAACATGAAAAGAGTTGGCTTTCTAGTTGCGATTTGTACCTACCCCTTAGCCTTGGTCCCGGTCCCTTCCAAGTTGCGCTGAATCGGTCGTTCGCACTCACACTATGCACTCTCACTTTAGACTCTGCTAGAATTCTTGCCACGAATTGGTCTGTTACACGACAATGTCTTGCATGTATGTTCTCATGGTGGACAGCTCATCACGTATTTGATGTATCTTAATTCGGGAACGATTAGAAGAGCGGCGGCTGCGTGTAATTAAATATTCCACGAGAAACTCTGCGCGCTGAGCTCACGGTCGCGATGGCCTAAATTTATAACCGCCAACATCTCGTTGTCAAGTATTTGTCCGAGCTGTGTGATTGTCATGGATGTGACAGTGTTGCTTGATGCTCTCAGGATTGTCTCCAACTCTCTGCCCGACAACTTGCAGATTCCTGGCGCTCATCACAAATATGACAGTCGATCCCACGCCAATGTTCTCGAAGACCACGCACGAGGGTGGTAGGAGTCACGACAAGCTCTCGACTAAAGATGCTTTCGTCGTCTATCACAGCGACAGTCTTGTTCTCAAACAAGGCAACAGCCACAGAAGAGAAAACCAAGAAACAATAGCACAACGAGCAATCGAAACTCACAACTAGAGATCTCAAGCCATCGCTTCACTCATATGGTCTTGCCGAACCAGATTCATGCAATCTTGCGAATCCAAAACTTCAATGTAACCTGTCGACACTGAAACTTAATAATCCTTCCCCGCGGGCTGGCGACTGCCCAACTGAAAGACTTGGGGCTCTGTATTGGTGGTGCGCGGAGTAAGTATTGATGCCACACGTCGTGAATTCCGATTTGCTCTGCGCCATAGACAGAGTCTCCACGGATATAGCAATGGGAACGGTCACTTCCTCACGGAACATTGGCAGTCTAGTCTTCCGATCGTCGAATTTTGCTGTCACGCTGGGCTTCGCGCACGGATTGTTTCGGGGTTACGCATGATCGGGCCCACCAGCCGATTCTCAGTGAAGATCCCTTGTTGGACTTGCTTACATCAGGGCAGGGCGCCTGGCCGCCTAGTCAACTCAATCACTTTCCAGGCAAAGTCATTATACAGATCAGGGCGTATGGTCGGTTCGCTTGTGGACCGCAACGCGCCGTACAAGACCTTTTGCACATGCGACGACAGAGTCAGCGGATGAGTTGAGTTCATTGAAGAATGTCCTAGAAAAACTATATCGATCCGCTTTCCAAATTAACAACTTTCAATCATTCGCAGCAATAGTGCCGGCCAAGAATGACGTCAGAGCAATCACAAATGCACTGGCGTTTTCTCGCATTGGCAAATGACCGGACCTCCTTATCTCCTTGCAAGTAGACACTCCAATCCGCATCTTGTCCGGAAAGGCACTCATTACTTCAGGAAGGGTGCCATCTTCGGACCCAACAACGAATAGACTTGGAATCTGGATGCTTCTCATATTCTCCGTTTCATCATACGAATATTGCGCCTTCGCAGTGGCCTCAAACTCGTCCAGAGACCAGGAGCCGACCGTCTCCCGCACGCTCTTCCACTCCGGCGACCCTCGACTGTCAGCCGTCAACCACGTAGCTACGACTTTGTTGGCCAGCACGCCGCTCATGCCATATGTTTTCCCATAGTGGAGCCGACTGTCCCACTCCGATACTTGCCTTTTGGTTGACGCAACATTGAAATCACAGGCAACAAATCGATCGAGTCGATCCGGATACCGACTCGCAAATGCTAGACCATTGCGCCACCCAAGCCAACACCGATGACTGAATGGGCCCTGGCAATCCCCAGCATCGACATGATATTAGCCACATCGGCGCTGAGTACGTCCAAGTCGATCTCGTTACCGCGGCCAGCCGAGTCTCGATTACTACCGCGACAATCTGGTTGACGCAAGGCAGTTCACCGTACCTCGACAATAGAGCCAACCCATGTCTCCACTCACCATATCGAAGAAAACGAACGTTCGGAATCTCCTGCTTCAGCAATGAGATGGCAGAATCCCAAATATGCATATCTGTGAGTAACACCAGCACAGCGCTCTCTTGATCAGACGATCCTTCAAGCCGGAAATGGAGGGTCCTGGCGTCGAATGGAATGTCCGTGTCCATTACTTGATTGTCTGGTGGTCCACTCTCATTGGTTCGAGATCCCGCAAAGGACGACGTACAGTTCTCGTGGCGGCGACGACAAGATGGCAAATATCATTAACATAATGTGCCGCATTGGACATTCCCGACATGCAACTGCGTAACATAGCTAGGCCCATGACATGTCCATTATGTTCAAGGCATATTCCATGCCGCACTGAAGTCCAAAAATCTGGCGATATTCTCAATACTCTCGAATCATGACCTGCTGGGTACGAAAGCCGCAAAAAGAAATATGATGCAAAATGGTTGCTTACTGATCTCGGCTGTCCACAAGATTAGCTCAAAGAGTACAACAATGAGCAAGAATACGACACATTCGCAATATGTCGAAAGAGCGTTCACTCATATTGCACTATCAGACATGGCCGTAGCTCAACATGTGTTGCTGGAGTTCGAGTGAATCTGTGGATTGGAGGAGTCGATGCACGGAGGAAATGCTTATCTGCTAAGTACCACTAAGTCCATAGTCCCAAGCCAGCATTGTGAGCCCACAAGATTTGAACTGAGTTTTGGCGACTTTGATTGGCTCACTTTTGAACCGACCGTTCGCTATACACGATATTTGTTAGTATTCTGATATGTTATTGCTGAAATTAGTGCGAACGACCTGCCGTTGAGGTTTGCAGGAGCGTTTAATAATGCACCTTACAGGCGGATGTGTTGGTGAGCATTGAGTTAACCCTCGGCGTCGACCCGACGAAACTTAGTCATGGATGAAAAAGTTAAGTTAGGCGGCACAAACTCTCGACTGAGATGGCGCAGATATTAACGGCAAGTTACATTACCTAACAACTGCATATTATCAGCCTAACCAGATAACAGCGAGTTACCAGGCATGCACTCTCGGAATCAGTAAATATAGAGCTTAAGTTCAAATGTAAAAGATTAGCTGCTAGAAAACAAAATAGACCATACATATACCAACAATTCATCTTGACAACCACCATGCATCGATACCGCCAATCAGAGTACGACGTCCTAAGCAATCAATCAAGGAATCACTCCCAACTTCCCTCAGGCAGGCCAAAATATCCGCCTTTAGGAATGGTCTTCAGCGTGGCAGTACCCGCACCATCGACACCGGCTGTTGCGATTGTATTTCCCCACCACGTCAACTTCTTCGGTCTATACTGCAGTGCCAAGAAAATCAAGATCCCGCTGAATGCCACGCCAGCCGTCAAGGCAGACGAGAGGATGTAGTTATACTTAGCCCACCATGCAAGATATCTGCGTCGAACGTAAAACATGAAAAATGCAGACACGTAGAATCCGGGAGTGTAGTAGGAAAGATTATACATTGATCCCCAACGAAGGAAACCACCCAGAAAAAGAACCGGATGGAAATAGCGCAGCTGATTCGGGAAGTACTTGCGCACAAAGAAACACGGAAACGCGAGGACAGCGCCGATCAAGAAGGCATATTTCATAGTCGGATACAAGAAATCTAATGTCCTATGTGGACCAACCACGCCCATCAGTAACGTGTCAGCGTACAACTCATGTGCGAACGAGCAGACAAATCTCGCCGGCTGTGTCCAGCTGCAAAAGTCAGGCAGGCCCTGGACCAAAAACTCCATCGCGCCGGCGGTCACAAAGATCTGAATGATGGTCGCAATGACTTGACCTCGGAACACTGCTCGCGGTGGAAGCTTAGCGTAATGAGCAAGCTTCTGATCGCCTACAAACGTTTCCGACTGATCGTCCAATCCGTAGCCAAAAACGCGCGTAAATATGGGAGCAATGCCATTTCCTGGTACCAAATAGCCGCCCAGAATAGTGGCGAGGTTATTCATCGACATGAAATAACCAGTGGATGCATAGAGCACGATGAACGGAATGATCAATGCAATTGACACTAACCACACAACGATGATGACCCACACTGGCGTCTGAGTAGGGTAGTATCTCATGGCGACACAGCCAATAACAATGGATAGCGCAAAAATTATTAAAAACCACCAATCTGGAACTTCAGGGTACTGTCGCATCATTACCGAAAGGGGATCCTTGTACCGCTCGTAGTTGGACATCTTCCTGTCTTTCAAGTTCTTGTAGAATCCAACCATAGCTTCCTTAATAATTTTCCACTCGTTCAAGAACACATACACAAATCCAAACGTGTAGACGGCATAAGCAGCACTCTGATACATGAGTTGGCCGGCCGAGATATATGGAGGCGAGTAAGCCTTGTAAAGTTCCTGATTAAACTTTCCGTTGACAAGTACCCGAGAGACATTGTATTCCTGGCCAAATCGGTCATAGACGTTGCTGGTGTTCGGCGGAATATAAGCAGCAAACTTGTAGTTGGTGTAAAACATGATGAGCATGGTGACAGCAGCGACAATAGTTCCGCCGTACCGGTTCGCGACATTGTAAAATGGTACCACCATGGGCGATGAATAATTGATGACAGACCAATCAAACGACGTAATTGGGTTAAAGCCGGCACCTATGCGCGACCCAGTGACAAATGCCAAGTTCTTGTTATGTGGCGCAATCCATGTTATCCAGTTGAAAGTGCTCATGGCCGTGAAGAGGTAATCTGGAATGAAGAAATACACTAATGTACTTCCCATGACAATCCAAAATAATTTGTACTTTGAGATTGTCCAGCCGTTTATTTTCTTTCTCGTTTCAGGCAATAGCAACGTCCTGTTGACCTGCAACGTAGGCAGTATAGTGGGCCAGACGCTTTTTGGAGGATAAATCGCCCAGCGACGGAGAACACCAGCTAATCCGAGGCCAAAAAACTGACAACAGAACCCGATGACAACCGTGAAGCTGTAACCCATCCAAGTCTCACCGTAGAACATCTTCAATCGGATAGTAGGAGCGTAATAGTTAAATACGGCACCTTGAGCGCCGACGTTAGTGATAATAGTTGCAAACATTTGCTCCTTGAACGTCCATGGTCCGGGATTAAGACTAAAGCTCAATGGTCCCAATGGAATCCTCCAGGCCGGCAGAACACGAGCTAATATTTCTCCACACGGATATATCAGAATCTGAATAACTTTTGACGACAATGAGACGGACGGCTGACGGAATCCCATCATCTGATTAACAAAAGATCCGACAACAACCCAAATAAGGCCAATTAAATATGCTCGAAAAGTCTCCACGGGGATTGTAGGATCGTCAACGGGACTGCACACCGAGCGCACCTCCGGATATGGGGAATGATATTTGATCAAGCACGCTTCGAGACGGAGATCTAAGTCGTACAAATTCTCGCCGAGACCGTAGTACACTTCGCCTTTGAGAAGAGCTTCAATCTTCTGCAATGACTTTTCTGGGAAATTGATGTCGTCGTGATAATAGTCCATGGCGTCTTTAAGGACCGCGACTGCTTCGACCGCATCCATAGTAACCATCTTCTCAATAATGAAGTCCGCATCTTCAGTGAGAATATCGTCCATGTCATCAGAAGACCGAATACGATCCAGTATGGCATCCCGCTCGTGGACCTGGACAGTCGACACTTCAATTGGAATTTTCTTCTCAGTGCTACTTGAGTCATTAGAGAGTGAGTCTCGAACAGATACTCTGCCTAGACCAATCGAACTGGCATTTTTTTCTAGGTAGTCCGCCATCTATAAATCGTTAGCAGTCTGCGCTGTACTTAAGTTGATATAGCGTACCTCGACTTCCACAGTCTATCAATAAATGCGGCTGCCGATGTTGGCTGGAGAATGTTCTCGCAGTGAGAATGATTAGCGGTCGAGGGCACTCGCGTTTTCAGTCAAATCCATAGGAGAATGCCACTATTTATGGACAGCAGAGACCGATAGGCTGCACTAATGAAGCCAGGATTGGATAGGCTAACTTCTTATCGGACAGAATGTATTGAACATGCCGAGCGGAGGGAGAACACTCTTGAGACACTGACTAGTGAATGCCGGTCCGGCTATCTGGATATGATGGGTGCTACCATGCATGCATAATTTTGATCGGGTATCTCGTGTGAGTAGACAACACAGGTGCAGACGGTGCAGACGGTGACCTCCCTTGCGTTGAGGACAATTGCCTAGCTGATTGCACTAGGGGCTGAAATCAGTGTTCCATGTAGGTACCAGCTCGGTTGTCCCCGCTGCACTAAGAAGCCGCCGGCCCCCTAGAAGAAAACTAAGGTTGCGCACGCGCCAGATTCATTCTCGCGCCTACGGGTTGAACAAGTATCTCCGATGAAGTGACCATTATCTGAGACGCTGGGTGCTCGATTGCTCACCTGCTGTCTACGGATTGGTGCTGCTTGGGATCCATCCGCAACTGACAGATAGTGGTTGTCGAGATGCAAGTGCGGCGCAAATGCCTGGGCAAGGCTTGTCACATACACCTTAGCTTTTCATAAACAATAGACAAGCATTCAAAGGCTCCTCTCTGTAAAGTCTTGTCACTGCCCAGTTCTTGGCAGTACGGTGCCAGCTATTAACCTGACCGAGTTGGCGAATATGATTCGGTTTACCACGGATTTCAGAATATGCAGCAATTTTGTTAGTTTAAACAGCACTCGAGTAATGCGTGTATGACATCATTTTCATGAGAGCTACGTATTCCCAACCAGTCTTGCGTGAACCCCCATCGGTCTTGCGTGCATCCGCGTTAGATGTCGCCCAAGTTCCTCCCTCCTCCCTGAATCGCTATTCGGCGAACGATTGCAGCCGATCGGCACAAACTTAGGATGCTCGTCATATGTCATCAATACTGGAAGTCATCTTTATTCAACAGACTTGGGATCCTCCAAAGTAATTGTTATCGCATCAAAAATTGCCGAGCGGCGCATGTACTCAGCTCAGCCGTTTGGGTACCTGTGGCGGGTTGGCATTAGGGTTCGATACCGTAGCACGCCCACACAGGCAAACACTATCTGGCGAAAGTTCTGCAATGGCTCCTCAACGCCGTCAATTCCTCGATTTTCGAGTCTCGACTGAAAAGTCTATGTCGTCGTGTAATTCCTTCTTCAGTCATTGCGACCAAAAGAGATGCAAAATTAAATACGTCGAGGAAATTAATATGAATCTTGCGAACACATCAGCCGATAAGCCGCGACACCGACAGCGTGGCGGCGCATTCTGTAAGTCCCGCCACGGTTTGGACATAGCTCCATTACATTCAATATATCTGGAAGTGCAGCTCGCAGATGTCGGCGATAAGACATAAGACAGCCAAGCCTCTTGCTGCTGGATATTTCATGACTTTTTTGAACTTGGCAGCATCGCTTGTCTCCATCCACAATACTGTAGTCAGATCCTAGCGAGAAGTCCAAGGCTGAATCTGGGGTGATGACTGGCAGTAGTCCGGGGGGTTTGGGTTTCTGGATATATTGACCTGTCCCACAATCTTATCTCGCAGAAATGGCGCCGTCCTGAAAGATTATTGTCAAAACTGATTTAGCGCCGAAGGTAGAACAAACTAGGGCTCGAGCGTGAAATGCTTCTGGGTTTCCTTCGGAATTAGCTAATGTACCCGGCGCTAATCAGCCAACTTCACAATATTGGTCTCCTTTTACTGTGAATGCCCTTTTCCGGCAAGTGATACTAGTCGTCGTTACAAGTAGTTTGGCTTTACTGCCGGAGATGCGCCGGAGAAAACTTAAAGGGGCTCGGTTAGAAGAAAGAGTAAACTTTGAGACCATTGTGGCCCTATCGCTGATCGGAATAGCCCTCGTCTAGCGCCTGGACTGGGCTTATCGCACATGTATTGAGGTCAATTCTGCTGCAGTTGTGCAATCAGCCTTAACTTGCAGCAAGCTCCATTAGTGCCTCGAGCAGCATCAACGAAACCGGTTAGGGACAGTTTTGGAAAGCTTGGGCCCCGCGAACGATGCGCTCGGCATCTGGAGTGGTTCAATTGGCCAGTGCGCTGCTATTATATTAACTCTTGAGATTTTGAGTGCAGAAATCGTTTCCTAAACCAGTTTAGTGCCAGCTAAGCTGATATGATGAGATGTACCCACTACATCGTACTAACAGGGTTCTACTGATAAATCAGATTGCTTGCAGGCGGCGACAGTTAGGTAGCATAGGTATGCAGCACGTTGCCGCACGTGCCGGATATTGATAAGGAATACGTTATCTCGAGTGCTCCCCGGCATATAGCGGTCCGAGCTCCGCACCGCCCTATCAAATCCAAATTAGACTAGAAGTGGCGCATCAGAATGTGAAACTTCCTAGAGAGGTCAGAAATATATTCTGAGGCCATACATAGTGAACACGATTTTCGCACTAAAATTAATACGCTTAAGTTGTGCTTCATTCTCGTGACAAAGTTCCTGTAAATGTTCATTGCGTAGTTGATCTAGCTTTGAGACTTTGGACGACAAAGTACTGGCGGCCGTCCCCTCTACATGAGCACCGCCCGTGCATCGTGTTGAGTAAGGCGAGTGGCCAGCCGTGCGGGAAGCACAGACCACTCGCTCAATACTGTGAGACATGCGCATTAAGCACGCGAACCGAGTGGGAACATTCCGTAATTAATATGCCATTTCGCACTGCGCTTTCTCGGCATAGAGTGTCCACATGATAGTTACAACAGTGTACAGTAGTTTGCCTCGGCCCTGGATGTCGATAATCGTATAAAGAATGGACAAAAATTCACGGATGCTGGTCAAGAAGCGTCTTAAAACTGAGCTAGGTTAAGTTAAAACCTTGTTCTTTAGCCTTCAGCATATCAAGCCTATCGGCTATCGCATGCACCAATTGAGGAAGCAGTTGTAAACGATAGCCTAAATATTGCCAGACCACTTGTAAATGATTTGATGAATACCCGTTAGACCACCGAGGTCAAGTACGTCGCGAACGCTAATGTGCATATGACTTTTTGGTTACCATAAAATGTCAGTCTGCTCGGAGATAAGTAGTACCTGACTTTCTTCCTTATGTATTTGCATGTAAACCGCGGCGCATAGTATCAGTCTGCTAGGTCAAACGAGGTGCAATGTCTATACAAAAGCCGAAATCATATTTTAGTGCAGACACCCTTCTTGAATTTGCAGAGTGATGAAATTATTGCGAAATCTTGCACCTTGAGTGGGTCAATTCTCGCAGCACCAAAGCGCCAAACTCAAAATGACACTAATCCAGAGTAGGAGATTTCGAGCACTTGGCCTCTAGCCAAATTCCTATGCGCCATTGGGTCACCATCACACCCTATCCGCTAACTTAAGTTCTCTCAAGCATTCTTCTATAACTAGAGATTGTGTTCACGTAAACAAATGCACAGTACTATTGCCTTCCAAGACGTACCGTCCACTCTCCCTCTATGTGAATATGGCCAATGTGGGATTATGGTCGGTGCTTGACAGCCTAGTGGAAGGTCTTGTAATTGGTTGCACCGCATGCTGCAGCGGAACGGGTGAGAAAGCGCAAAATGACACCTGGGCCAATATCAGTCGCATGTACCAGTATAACTGGAGATGTCAGAATAAAAGGGCTATATTCCAGTCCGACAACGGCAGTGTTCGGTTGCAGCGTCTTCTGTCATGTAAAATAGTTAGGCTGTCATGTTGCATCACTTGCGTCGGCCACCGGTCTACGCAAAGAAAGGATATGAATGAGACGTCGCGTTTTGCAATAATATCCCGAAGTTCTTTATTTCAAACCCGTGTGGGTACTACTATCCCATGACACCGTTTTTAAAACTTGTGATTGCGGGCTTCGTATCCCCGTAAGAAAAGGGTTAGGGTGAGGGTTAATATCTTGGTATCATTTAGCCAAATTGGTCATTTCTTGGCTCTCATGCTAAGTAACGAAGCGGTGGTTAGAGCAGATTTTCGGAGGAAGCTACAAGGCGATTCGACCAACGAATTGCATCCTCCGCCAGCAATACCCTGTCTCCATCTAACTGCAGTCAGCAAAAATTATTACCCCTTATCACTAGTCTCGGAAATTGTGTTCGGCAACGGACGATAATACTGAGCATACATTACTGTAAGAAACTTATGCCCAGGTAGGGCTGGACATGATATCGCCCCACACGGCGATATCGGTTCGAATCGGCGAGATTCTCATTACGATAAATAAAGGACCTTGAGAAGGAGAGACTAAGTCATTATTCAATTAAATGAACGCCATACTCCCCAGTAGAGATATTTTGTGGGGTAATTACAGAGATCTTTTTATTAAATTCTGCTGAACCCTGTTTCCAAACCCTAAGCCCTAATTTTAGTAGCATTAATAGTGTTAAAGTATTGGCACTTATTCCCGCATTATCGCCCAGTTGGCCATATCTTATCCTATTTTATGCGATATGAGCGACACGTATGGCCAACTGGGCGATAAAATCGGCTATACAATATGCGATATGGGCAAAACCCTGCGATATCGTATCGTGTCCAGCCCAATTTATGCTGCCAAGGTACGGCACTACAATTGGCTGCTATCAGCATGCCCAGCACTTTTCTTGGCCACGACGGTGCAAATGCAACGCATACCTAACCGCTGGAAAAGTGGAAACACCAGACAAACATAGCACAGATAACACGGAATATTTGGCAAATGCAAATACTGTACCAGAACTTGCCAGTGCTTCTGCGGAGGGTTCTCGTATGCTCGGTGCGAGCCATAACCACACGGCCAGCCTTGCAGCTCAGTCGATTAGATAGATAAAAGAAGCATAGATAGCAAGTTTTGTCAGCGGCGGCGCCACATCGTCCATGCTCCAAACGGTTGGCTTAAGCTAAACTCTAATCTGCTAGGACCAATCCTTTTCGCGCCATTTCAAGTCCCGGAGAAGTTGGGTGTTCGGTTGAGCATCCCTTGACGGGGGTCAGATTTGTATTGGACCTATAGACACGAGAAAAACGCTTGGTCAGGGTCCGCGGAAATAGAACTATCGTGTCAAGCAGTGCTCGGCCCTGTAGGCCAATTCGTGCGAAGAAAGCCAAGTTGGCCACGACCTGGGCTTCTTTGCATCTATACTCCTGTATGCATGTCAGTTGATAACTTAAGTCATTACACACGTATTGCTCTCATTCGCCATTAGATCATGGTTGCTAACATATAGGCTAGCTATTTGCATTCATGGCCCTCAATGATGCTATAGGTACTAATGCAAGATTATTCTTGGCGAAGATAGCGATTACAATGTCCGTTCTGTAAGAGACACACGCGACAGCTTAGGGCGAACCCGCATGATGGCTGTCTGACCCGAGAACAATTTGTCGTCGTCTTCGGCTATTGATTGGTCACTGAGAGAAGGTTAGGGTATGTCGACGTAGAATCTAGAGCTCATCTATTCCCGTCCCCACCTCAGGTGCGAGACTAGCCCTCCCCACCTCATGTATCAACGCATATGTCTCTAGCTTCTGTATCCTGGTGCGGATATCATTCAAGGTATGCCGCTTCTACAGTCTCTCAGCATGCTGTTGGCACATGATGGCACGATTCGTTGTGGAGTGGGGGATAAGGCGTATTGCGATTATCATCAATGCCACTGCAAGAAAACTGCTCAACTATTGTGTATTGTTGCAAACCTGTAGGATCTGAACGTCGAGTTTTCCTAAGAGCTGTCAGTACTACATCCTTGGGTCAGACATTGTCGGCTGCAGAGCAGCAATCATATAAAATACCTGCTTCCTGCCTCTAGTTGCTGATTTATGATACCAACTATTAGTCAATAGTTGCTGCTGTTCAACCGTTTGACTTCTATTTATTTGAGCACGGACTTTGATAAAACATGTATGTTGTCAATTGAGTGTGTTCTCATTGGACAGTAATGTCTAATCGACAAAAGCAGATGTCGGACTATCTGGAAAAGCATCCAGTCCCCAACTTGGGCACAGTCTCGATACGAGACGCTGACTCCAATTCGAATAGCTTTGACGAGAAGAAGGACGTTGCCAAGGTCTCTGCCGTGCAGTTTCATGAGCGTGAGGCTATTATCGACCGTATCCGTGCGTCGGACGATATGCGTGATATCTTGACAGAAGATGCCGACTTTATTGTAGAAAAGATGGCAATTATGGACCCATTGGAAGCCCAAGAAGTCTTGGTTGAGGCAATGAACTACTATGGCACGGACATCAACTTTCCAGCAGTGACTCTGGAGAAGATGGAGAAGCTTCTACGTGGTGAGGAAGCATATGGTCTAGGAGCTGCACTATATGATCTCGACCTGCGTCTCGAAGCTTGTTTAATCAAGTACCACTCTCCGTATCCAGAAGTCCGTTCAGTTTGCAGCCCAATGGACGATCCTACCGTTCCGGTGGAAACATTTCGTGCCTACGTCATTGGCCTCTTCTGGGTTGCTGTCGGTGCGTTCATCAATCAGATGATATCTTACCGGCAACCTCACTTCAGTTTGACCTCTCAAGTGATCCAGATCCTTATTTATCCCTGCGGCAAGATTTTTCACTACGTTCTTCCCGCTTGGACTGTGCCTCTTGGACGATTTAGCTTCAATCTCAATCCGGGTCCCTGGACATTCAAAGAGCAAATGTTTGTTACAATCATAACCAATGTTGGCGCGCACAGTGCAGTGTTTCTCTCATATGCTCCTACTATGCGCCTGAAGATGTTCTACGGTCAGGAATGGATGGGCTATGGCTTCACGGTCTTAATGGGCTTCACCTGCCAATTTTTTGGCATGGGGATGGCCGGTGTTCTCCGTCGCTGGGCGATTTATCCTACAAAAAGTGTCTGGCCCACAATTCTGCCGACGCTGCAGCTCAACAGAACCCTCTTACTGCCCGAAAACAACAAGAGCATCAATGGATGGACTATCACCAAGTACAGGCTCTTTTTTATTGTCATGTCCTGCACATTTGTCTATTTCTTTATTCCAAACTATCTTTTCACTGCATTGAGTACGTTCAATTGGATTACATGGATCGCTCCTCACAACAAAACTTTGGCGTTTGTTACCGGATCCAAAATCGGAGTCGGATTCAATCCTCTCACGACTTTCGATTGGTCCGTTATCAACTACTCGAGCCCTCTGGTTCTACCCTTTTTCACAGTTGTGAATCGTTATATTGGAACCGTCGTTGCCGGTATCACGCTGCTGATTATGTATTACACGAACTATAAGTTCACGTCGTTCATTCCTCCGAATACAAGTGACGTATACGATCGGTTCGGGGAGGAGTATAACGTTACCCGAGTCCTCAGAAACGGCAGATTCGATCTAGAGAGTTATATGGAGTACTCGCCTCCATACATCTCCGCCGGTCAACTAATGTACCAAGCCGCGGCGTACACGATCTACACGTTTGCGTTTGTGTACGTATTCCTGAACGAGTGGCATATCATCAAAGAGGCGGTCATTGGCTTCTATAACAATATCAAGAACCGGGAAATGTCTAATTACGACCGCTACAAAGATCCATTGTCAGTCATGATGCGTCAGTACAAGGAAGTTCCGGATTGGTGGTTTTTGGTCATTCTAGTGATGTCTGTTGTCGTTGGTGTCGTGTCGATCCGTTGCTTTCCCACCACAACGCCTGTCTGGGTAGTCGTCGTCGTGCTCCTGGTTTCTATCGCATTGTTGATCCCATTTATTGTCCTATATTCTTCCACTGGTTATTTCATGTCTATGAATAATCTCGCTACCATTCTCGGAGGTTACATGGTGCCCGGAAACGGTCTGGCTTGCATTTTCACAAGAATCTTCGGATACGGTCTAGACGAACAGAGCGAAACGTATGTTGGCGATCAGAAACTCGCTCACTACGCGAAACTTCCGCCTAGAGCGGTTTTTCGTGGTCAGGTTATTGCCACCCTTGTTCAAATCTTCGTCACTGCTGGAGCCGTCGAATTTTTGGTTCAGGGAATGCCGGACTTCTGTTCGTGGACCAATGAAGCACGTTTCGTCTGTACCTTCGCTCACACGTTGTATGCCGACAGCCTGCTTATGGGCGTAGTTGGGCCTCACCGCACTTTTGACGTTCTTTACCCGACATTGAAGTATGCGTTCCTCATCGGGGCCGTACTTGCCTATCCCTGCTATCTAGCTCGACGCTACTTTCCCAAACATCTAAGAAACTTCCACCCAGTTCTTTTTCTCGGTGGCTTCCTTCGATACGGATCAACCTACAACCTTGCATACTATACTCCAGGTTTCTACGCATCGTTTATTTTTATGTTCTATATCCGACGTCGATACCTTGCGTGGTGGGCGAAGTACAATTACATTATTTCATCCGCATTGACAGCCGGCGTGGCCTTTAGCGGTATTTTGATCTTCTTGGCGTTGCAGTATAAGCCAAAGAAAGTCAAGTGGTGGGGCACGACCGTTCAGAACGCTGGCGTTGACGGTGCCGGGACAGCAACATTGAAGGATATTCCTGAGATCGGATATTTCGGACTGCCAGAGGGCAGCTGGGAGTAATGATGGATTTAAGATCACTATCTTCAGTGCATTAGTCTAGTTATTGTATCTTGGTTCGATGAAAATTGTTGGTATACGCGCATCATAAATGATTAGTACAGTACAACAAACAAACAATCCACAGCAATACCAAGAAATAATTCCTCTCCTCAAAATCAACTAATGAAAAGAACCACCGATAGGAGTTGTGGATGGTGCGGCTGATGGGGGCGCTACAACCACCGCAGAACGATTGGTGACGTCATAGCAAGAAAGCTGCCGCCACGAGCTCTTTTTCCAAATTGCCTCCTCGCGCCGTATTCAGAGCTCAGATAGATGTTGGCCACCATCATTCAGGTATTCACCACAGCAGGTGCGATTACCTTCTTAATGAAGGGCATTCCCGACCTCTGCAGTTTTACCCAGGCCAGTCGATTTGTTTGCACTTTCCCCCACACATTATACTCCGAGACACTTCTTCAAGGTGTCGTCGGGCCCAATCGTACGTTCAATGGCCTTTACCCGGTCCTCAAGTACGCGTTCCTCATGGGTGTATTTGCCGCCGTGCCCGCGTGGGCCATTCGCAAGCGCTTCCGCGTCTTCGAGTTCGTCGATCCTGGATTCTTGCCGGCATTGCCGGTTGGGGCAGTACTAATAATCTCTCATACTATACCGAAGGATTCTACTTATCATTTTTCTTCATTTTTCTTTCTCAACCAAGAATCTCAGCTCAAAAGAGAATTTGACGCGTCACCGGACGAAAAAGGCGCTATCGAAAACCTGGAGCACGCCGCCCACGATGCTTAACAATGAGGATCACGAAAAGGCGTGACGACTGTAGATGACCTTTGCTGCTGCAACTAACTACATTTAAAGAGTCACGGTCTACAACTTGTAGTTTCATTTTTGTTAAATATTTTGCTTTTTGCTGAAAACGGTGTCACGTTTTGTAGGTTGGAAATGCTCTAGACGTCATAATTTCAATGATTTCTAGATCGAATCATGGAGTTTGTGGACGAACCCCGGGCCAACTTTCGAAAGGAGAAATTAGTGATAAACTTCGAAATGTCTCTGGTCAGGGATGCCACAAGACAGAAGAAGCGGTCGAGAGACGAAGTATCGTCGCCATCACCACCACCACCACCACCACCACCACCAGCGCCGCAACAAGACAGGAAGCGACGGCGAGATCACCTGCAGGATCAGCATACAGCTCGTCTAGATGCTACAATTGTACTAATAAAGATAACTTCTGTTTTCCTGAGCCGACTGATTTTTCTAAAATCATATAATCACGGCACCGCAGCGTGTAATTCCATTGCCAGCGGTGAAGCGACAATCCAATTGCCGCCGATTAAACCACTGAGCTATTGGGAGCAAAATCAAGGCCATATCAAGTAATCGTCTCTCTCGCGGTAAATTAGTTGGGTATACTGCTAGAGCGATGAGTACCGGCAGCAAACGGCAACAACGAAGATAACTCTTTTTCGACTGACAGCGTCATGACTTTCAAACAGATACTTAGTGGCGGCGTCCATATACATGTTATACCCCTCCTTATCCTTTGTATGGTTCATGAGCTTAATGCGACCATGACCTTCTCACATTCAATGTTGTCTACGGGAGATTCCTCTATCTGAAAGTCTTTCTCGCTCCAGGTACCGCCATCAAAGGGAATGGCATACACATGGTCACTTTTGCCTTCGTCGCCACGATATCATTTTCGATGTCAAGAGCCATGATAAAAGTCGTTAGGACAGGTCAATCGCATGACAAGGATAGTACATACATGGAAAGCAACCGCTGTACAGTTTAGCTGAGTATTAGCTCTGAGTTAATGAAAACAATGGCCGGTATTCTCGGAGGGTTTCCAAGTGTGCTATCGTTTAAGGACGGCTCGCACGCGCATAGGGTGGTGCGCGGTGCAGTTGCAATACGCAGACAAGATAACCTCAGTCCTCAGACGTCTCAAAAAGAAGAATCTGCAAGCTAAGTGACCGTACCGTTGCAGTTGATAACAGCCGATAGCACCACCCAGATTTCGAACCTGACGTTTCCTATGACGTCCCATGTCTGTATCGCCAACGACTCCCTGGTGAGGGATTCTATTTGTCCCAGCAGATGTCAAGAAATAATATTATGGCTACTCTGTTTAAGATCATAGGCATGCAGCCGTAGTGCGGAGCATTATCCATGAACGCATATGAGCCGTATGGAGCTGTCAGACTACCGCACGAATGCAAAGCAGAATTTAGTTTCTGGCTGGAAAAGATATCGTAGGGTCGCGAGATCAACACAAACGAAGAAGCCTGTGCTCTGCATTGTCCACCTCACAATTTACGAGAATTCTGCTGGCTCAGGGAATATCACATCAGTCCTCCTCACAGAATCAGAAACCGTTTCGTTTCATTAATGCTGTATGGACTAATGCAAATATCACTGCTAGACCCCATTGAACTGAAAGTCTTGACCTTCGGATCGTTGAAGTGGAGTAGTCTCTTCGACGCCCTCGATCGTCTCCACTGAAAGACATAGAGTACAGGGCGGAGCGGCTCAGTTCGAACTCTATTTTATCTTGCACCGACGTACTGGACCGTGCGATGCATGTTATCATTCTAACAGATACAGATTACAAATGCGGTCGTTATCTTTCATCTACAAGATAAGGTGCGCCTCTTGGACTGTGCAAAAATTAGGTGTACTCTGTGCGTCCTTTATCTTCTTATCATCGGTATTTGGTCGGTTTTACTATGGAGTTCTTACTGAATAATGCAGAAAGAGCAGGCTCCAGGTAGGGAACCCCTTACAGTGTAACCTCGTTAAGCCGATGTAATGTTTACAGCCATTTCATATCGGCTTAGCGAGTGTTATCGGCTTATTCAAATGGATTACTAGCGATGAGTCGAATTTTTACAGAAAATAGTAACGGTTTAGTTTTTTCAGTCCCGGCTGAAATATAGTTTGAGATAGAACCTTATTATCTTATCAACATCAGGATAATCGTGAGACGAGACGAATTCTAAGCATCCGGGACGCCGACGATGCTAGCTGCTATATACATGTATCACCCGGGCTATTTTCTGACAGTATAGGATTGCACAGCGCACTCTGTGGCTGATAGTCCACTAGCGGCAAGCGGTGAAGATGCACTTTGGCAATATTATAGGATTCAATTAATTTTGACTATTTTGTATGACCCAACATTACCTAAAACAAATTAAAGGCTTTCAACCAGTACCCTGACGCCGGTCTACAGTATTATTATATCCAGTGTGCGTCACTGCGCCACCCGTGCCGTACAACTTCCGGCCTATTCCTCTGCTCCGGAAGATCTCGTATCCGATCATAGCCATGTACATGCCACCGATAATGTGTAAGCAGATCCAAATTGTTAGTGTCTCCGTTGATTGTAAACGTTGTAGTACTAATGACATTCACTTCTATGCCAAAGCGCGTGACGAGCGGTTCAAGCGATTGCGGGTAGATATTGCGACAGTCGCGGATAGTGAGACGCTTTATTGGCGAATCAAGTGTGGTAACCGAAGCAATGATATCCTCTGTCGGGATATACTTCCGCTGGACCAATTCCGCATCATACGGAATTCTGAGTAGGTTAAATATACCAAAACGCGTGACGTCTGATGAATAGCCAACTTCAGCAATCTCTAAGTAGTTCAGGGTCGCAAAAGGCATCAGCGACTCATCTGTAATTGTGTTTCCTAGCGTCAGCTGTCTCAACCGCGGACAGAGAAAGACGATATTGTGAGCCAGAGTATACCGGTTCACATTGTCGTGGGACTGGTAGTGTACCATCGGGACGTCGATATCGGAGAATACCGACGAAGAGTAATCAATCAGTCTTCTATGATAGCAGGCAGATGATAAGTCAAGCTTCGTCAAATGCTGACTATTAACACTACGCAGAATTCGGATCAAGGCAAAGTTTCCTAAGAACGGATATGCAACGTCCGATAGCGTCAACTCTTTCAGGAATGGGCCATTCTCGCCACGCGAGTCAAGTAGAAGTCCTTCATCTGTAGCGGTCACGAACCGGGGGACTTCAGTGGCACATACAAATATGAGCTTTTCGCAGTTGTTGTTCAACAAAATCTGCGGTACCATCGAGTACTTGATCACCACTTCCTTCAGATACTGTAAAGGAGTAAAATCCAGCTCAGCCGAATGCTGAAAGCCACCTGCTCCAATCGCAAAAGCGTCAATCCTAATCATACTGAAGGCCCTCAAGCCCGGAAAAATATACAGTAGCCTTTGTAATCCGGCCATCCACATCAGGATCCATTTATTGACCGTAAGGAGAGGCGATGTGAGATATCGGTACAGATACTTTTCCTGCGGATCGTCAGATCCTATGTGAAGAAATTCTAGGTTAGGAACGGTAGCTGTGATGTTAATCGGAATTTCGAAATGAATCGTATCTCTGAATAGTTCAAACCAGTCTATGTGAAAGGACAATGCTCTTAACGATTGCGGTGGCCGAACAAGAAGTACTGAGCTCACGAAGGCAGGTGCATCTTTGATGTGTATTGTCAAGTTGGCGAGACTTTCAGCAAACGAAATATCATCTGGGATTTTCTGAAGCCGAGATTCAAGGCGCAGGGTTGTCAGATTCGGCCAGCTTCTAGAGTACAGGACCTCCTCGCAGTGTGCTTCATCCTCATCCTCGAGCTCGCACAGCTCTAGTTGCGACAAGGCTCCCCGAGATCTTTGAATGCCCTCCTTGACTATTGCAGCGGATAAGGGCCAATTGGCTTGTCGAAAGTCGAGACTACTCCAAAGCTCCGAACTGTCGATGATTGTTGCGCGCCAAGACTTGCTGACAAGCTGACAACGAACAATTTGGTCAAACGGGCAGCATTGAAGAATACAAATAAATAGCTCAACAGGTAGATAGCGGTTTGGATCGAATCGAATAGAATTTGACGTCTCCTAGTAGATTGTTTAATAGCCGGTGCAACAAATGAAACACAAGAACTCATACCATACCGACCTGACACCGGATTCCTTAAGTGTAATGAAGAGAGCCAGCTCATTCATAAATAGTATAACTAATATATTCGGCTTCTAATTGAATTAGAAGCCGGTGCGCAGTGTATCCCGTTGCAAAGTGACTTTGACTGCACCTCAGGAGGTTGCAAGACGTTGGCGCATAGAGAAGATGCTGACGTCATCCGGCACATGTGGCTTTGGAGTGTAGGGGACAGACTTCCAGTAACTAACTAACTACATTATTTATTTTTTTGCCGTCGTCTCTATCCACCATGCTATATTTAAATTTATTCAATTGCATTCACGTTGTCTGCACGCAAAACTGCGGTGACTTTTTGATTGTGAATCGCGCGCTGGTGATGCAGACGCTAGAACTAATAAAGTAGATTCAAGGAAGGTAGATAACCTACCGTTCCTCTTGAACTACAGCCTTGATTATCAGAATTGACATTGTCCTAAAGCTAAATAGTAAATAATCTGACGGCATAGTCTATGTATGCCGGTCATCCTAGTTTAATTAGATTGATTGCCGAGTGGAACGGCAAGGGCAAGGCAAACCTAGATAAAGGCATGACGTCATTCAGAACACCCATCCCCCGCTTCCTCCCTTTCCGGACATCAACTCC
>JAJLTP010000120.1:0-16639 GCA_030568275.1 Lipomyces orientalis | reverse complement strand
GCCCGGCAACTCCATGATCCTGTAAATGACAGAATTTACCTCGACGATACATAGTCCTGCAGATCCTGTAGAGGTATGAGTTCCTAACCGTCAAAGCTAGCAAGAAGTAACGTGAGTAGGGAACTGCACCTCGAAAGAGGCAGTTAAGCCGCAGTCAGCCTGAAGATACGTTCTATGGATTCCCTATTGAAATCCGACTAGATATTCTTCGACTTTTCTCGTTCGGCGAATTGCTGCTTGTTCGGAGAGTATGCCGGCTATGGCGGGAATTTATAGACCAGTACTACGACCTTTGGACGCTAGCTGATTTTCGTGGATCTAATGGATTAGTTGCAGCAACTGTGGTATTCAATAGTCGTCATAAGTCGCTTCTGTTGGCTGAGGAACTGCGTGTCAGTTGTGATGACCGGCAGCTTGGCGACTGCGAGGAGGATATATTTGGCAATGACTGGCCCAAACTGCGAGCGCTGCATATCGAATTCCAGCTGCCTATGTTGTCCAGTTCAAGGATTCCTGGGCTGCTGGATCAATTGTCTGAATTATCTATTCACATCGGAGATTCTCCTACCTTCATACGGATGCTTCTCGGTCATCCACTTCCTCAGCTCCGCAGTCTCTGGTTCTATGCCGACTGGTATGAACTGTTCCAAGGTGTCGTTAGCTACGACGTGCCTGAGTCCGATGTGAGAGAAATGAGGCAGTTGGAACATCTCAGACTTGGATCTGCGGATCCGCTGGCAGACTACACTTTTCTCTCGCTTTTCGAGAGGCTTTACGACACCAACAAATTTATTCCTCTCTCTCAAAGCGGGATCCACTTATTAATTAAACTATTTCCTGCTATTTCTCGATTGACAATTACTCGGATTGCATACTCTGACGTCGATTACAGAATTGATCCGCATTACATAAGCAACTTCTGTGGACTTTGCCTGGACAGCCTGTGGAACTTGACGGATATGACCATCAAGTACAGTGTCCTACCTCAGATCACGTTATCCAGGTGTGTGAACCTGACGCTTTGCTGTACGAATGTGAATCATTTATCCTCGCGTAACCTAATGGGAAAGACAACAGCACAATGTCTGCAAAGTCTGACACTGTCAAGTGTGTATAGAATGACAAATCAACATGTATACAATATACTGCAGGACATGTGTGGCGCAAACCTAACGTCGCTTGATTTATCGTCTGCTCCATATGATGTTGGTTCAATACTTTTTTACGGCAAACCCGCGGATTCAGGTGCTCCGGACGGGCCCATGGGGTCGAAAAAGTTTACTTTTGCACGGGGGATTACGAAGTCGTGTTCTCGGTTGAGGAGGCTTGTAGTTGGAGAAACCGCAAATGATGACGCGCTGTGGGAATTTCGGAAATTGCAATTATTAGAGTATTTTGAGGTTAAACATAGCAGCGAAGTCTCCCGGGCGGGAATACTAGGTCTCTTGGGCCTGTCGACAAGCCAATCTCCAGAGTTCAGATCGACAGAAGACCTGCTCTCTTCAATTGCTAGCATCGAGACTAAACTGACGTCAATAACTGTACGGGACTGCTTGAATATCTACTTGGGATTGCTCAAACCTCTTGAACGCTTCGGGATTGTGGTAGACTGCAGACGTACAACATCATTTTCCATCTGTGGCGAGTACATGCACTTTGATTCTGCAAAGTCGCAACATCCGATACCGAATCACGGATATGATCGTCTTCGAGAGCCCATTTTCAGTGAAAATGTGCAATATTCGGATTCTGGGGTGCCCTTGCTGCGGATGAGGTGGGTATAGTGCTCATCCAAGGTGTTCTATTTTATGTAATCTTGTTACATAATTAAGTAAACTCCCTTTGTATCTAAATCCACATAAACAAAAATAGGAATTTTATAACAACGATCGATTTGAATACCTTGGCACGTTGACAGTGTTATCATTTTCATGATTGGCGTTTATATATTGGCTTTGGGTCGGCCGTCATTCGTCAGCGACAGAATTCGACGTCATCGAAAGGGGGGAAAGTTAACTCAACTCGAACATCCAACGCGACCACCCAAACGTAAATAGAATAAAATGGCGACAGGGTGAGTTTATCTGGCTAATTATTTAGTGGTGAATGATCTAATAGTCGATCAGTCGCTATTTCACACTCAACACCGGAGCACATATTCCCGCGCTCGGTCTTGGAACATGGAGATCACCAACTAAAGAAGTGTATGCTGCCGTTAGTGTACGTAGTTTTGAACCTGGCATTGGTTCGAAGACAGAAATTGATAAGCCATAGACCGCATTGAAGCGTGGTTATCGACATATTGACACGGCGTTGGTAAGCCTTTTACAGGATATAGGAATAGGTTCTGATCGGTTACAAAACAGATATACGGGAACGAGACGCCGGTTGGACAGGCAATCCGCAACAGCCAAATTGCGCGTGAGCAAATATTCCTCACGACGAAGTTGTATGTCCATAGGTTTCTTTATATCTGTACAATGACTGACGGCCACGCCAGATGGAACACGTACCATACCATGGTGCCTAAAGGCTTCGAAGACAGTTTAAAACACCTCGGACTAGACTACGTTGATTTATATCTCATGCACTGGCCAGTAAGCATGGATAAAGACAGTAAGGCTCTTCCTGAGTCGGAATGGGACTTCGTCAAGACATGGGCGGAGATGCAGAAGCTTGTGGACTCGGGCCTCGTCAAAGCAATTGGCGTGTCGAATTTCTCGACGAAGAATTTGCAGCGATTGCTGGACGCTGAGTCTACGAAGATTGTCCCGGCCGCTAATCAAGGTATTTCATGTTTCTGTTTTTCTATTAGGACACGAGCTGATGAAGTAGTGGAATTACATCCATTTAATCCACAGCATAAACTGCTCCGATATTGCGCTGACCACGACATCCACCTAACAGCCTACTCTCCGCTTGGGTCGAACACTGGCCCATTGCAAGAAGAACCAGCGATTATGGATATGGCTGCCAAATACAACAAGTCGGCAGCCCAGGTGCTTATCTCCTGGGCCATCCAGCGCGGAACGTCCGTTATCCCAAAGTCCGTCACACAGTCAAGGATTAAGCAGAATTTCGAGGATTTCGCGCTGGAGGACGGGGATTTTGAGGCATTGAATGAGTTGTGTCAGAAGAAAACTGTCAGAATTGTGGATCCACAGTGGGGCGTAAATGTATTTAACTCGGATGACAACTAATTTAGAGTAACTTGTTCTACGTTGTCATATCCGTTCTCCTTAATTACGAACGTGTAGACGTGGGGATTAACCACCTAAGTCACCACTATACTGGGCCATGCGATATCTGCGGTGTGTGGATCGCCGCATCTTGTAGAGTGCATCGTACAGTTTTCCTCGCAGGAAGTGACCTCCGGAAGTGACTGCAGCGACAAAAGATGCTCTAATCGTACGCATGCTATACGTTCACAAATTACATGCGCGCGTGTTCCTGACCCACAGGAAGAGGAATGGGCATGCCGTGATGCGAGGAAAGGTGAGATGGTAGCGCCGTAGCGGTTTAAGTATGGACCGCCAGGGAAATAACCCTAACCCAGTCGCGATAATGGACACACAGTATGCGGGAACTCTTATGTCCAAGCATACTTACACTAATTAACGTCGCAACACAAGCCAGGTTTGAGCGTCATCATTAAGAAGAAACGAAATCTGCCATGAATTCTGAGAGTATATGTGGAATCAAGCCGAATAATGGAATCCAAATTTTCTCTCTATGGCACTGGACAGAAAATTAAACGCAACCGCAAAATCACTATATGTCAGAATTGTTACAAACGACGCGTAAAATGTGATCGCGCGAGACCGCAGTGTGGCAAGTGTCAGTCGTTGGCTTTATCATGCGAGTACTCTGCTCCGGTCGAGCTTGACAGCATGACAAGTTCAGGACCGCGTCCGAGTGAGAAGAAGCACAAGAAGGCTGACGTCGGGTTTTTGTCCGTTGACGTTGAGACTGGTGAGTCGCGGTATGCGAATAGCGCATACTGGGCATCATTTTTCAAGGAGGTCCGTATTGAGAGTGATTAATGAATGGTACTAACAGTAGTAGACTCCAGAAGTTGTTGATGATGGGTTGTTGGCCAACGACCTGGCGAGTGAAGCCCAGGCGACTTCTTCTGCAAGAGCTAACGACAGTGTGATGATTAAGCGGTTACTGTTCACGTATCTTCCCGACAAGACGACTGCTGACGACCTTGTTGACGAGTATTTCCACACAGTACATCCGCTAGTCCCCGTCCTAGATCGCCAACAGACGTACCACCTGTACGACAAATTCTGGGTTACGTACTCGAAAAATGACACGTCGTTTGGCTCATTCGTATGCGTATTATTTGCCATTTTCTACGGCGCATGTATCAGCAGGAATGAGCAGTTGAAGTACTCACCGGGAGAACCGCAACTGCTCGCCACAGACGTATGCAGACAAGCAATGCTGCGGTATTCCGCGGCATTGGACTCAGCGCTCGGGATCTTCACGTTCCCGTCATATCCATCGATGTGGTGTTTGACAGCCGCTTCAATGAGGATGTCGTATCTCCGACGAAATGACACAATGGCAGATACAGTGAGTTATATAGCTCTATTAGTAAGGGTTGGTCAGCTGATGGGCCTTCACCGGGACCCTGTCGTGTTCAAAGACAAGAACCTCGGTCCAGAGGAATGCAATTTTCGGCGCAGAATATGGTGGCAACTTATTTATCTTGACGCGACGTCCTCTCTGACGTCAAGCTTGTCATCTACAATACAGGCGCATCAGTATGACGTGCAAATCCCGGATGAGAACTGGGAGTTGGAAGAAGACCAGCTCTGTCAGATATTCGGCAACGGGCGGGCACTTATGACTCGGTTTTTCTCGCGAGAGTTGTCGGATATCTACGGGATTGACCAGCCTAGCTCCCATACGGTCGCGAGCTTGAACAGGGAGTTGGACGAGTGCCTGGCAGATGTACAGAGGCGTATTAAGAAGATCAAGAATATGACTTTTGCTGTCCGGTCGCCCAAATCCTCGTTAGACACGTTGCACAGGTTTCAGAAATTCTCCTGTATTTTGCTTGACTTGATTTATGAGAAACTCTTGTGTTTGCAGCATCATCCGAGTTTGGCGACGGCCAGTGGGAGTGAGAGCGGCGGAACGAGAGCGAGGGGTGCGCAGCCGGCGATGAAGGTGATAAAGTTGTATCGGCAGTACGTCGCGTTTCCTGATTTCAAAGATTTTACATGGTGGATGAATGTGAATCATCAGTTCCACGCTATAATCATTGTTATCCGGGATATCTATCACTTTCCGCATCATCTTACGTCTTTGAGTATGGATGTGGACGACCGGATAAAGCTGGTAGAGGACGCTATTGAGGCAACAGAGTACCTCGGAATGAACGAGATTTCCGTATCAGTGCGGCAGCAATGGAATAAAATTTTACGGGTAAAGGACATGGTCTGGAAGACAATGCTGCGACTGGAAATCGACAATGCAAGCCGTGATGGTGTGTCGGTAAATCCGGAGCTACCATGTATGGCATTATTCCCGCAGTCGACTAGTCCCGGATTTGGTGACAGCGCTGACTCAGGCGACGATGGTGGCGACATTGTAAAACAGCTTCTTAATCTGGACGCATGGGATGTCGACTGGGCATCATTTGGATTTCCTGTATGATAGCAAATAGTAATACCGTCGCTTGGTATTCAAATATTGGGCTGCCGGATCACCGTTCACACCTAAATCCCATCTAGTTGACCTAGTCCTTTTCATACACGAACATTTTACATATTGTCGAACGGGTATGGTTATGTTTTATTTTTAAACTTCTTGGTCCAGTGGGGTCCCGTAGGAAGAGCGTACGGACACGAGTCAACTTCACTCCCATGACCCTGATGCTTGCTTGATAGTCTGTCTGCTGTCTGGTGATACATATTAGATATTACGATATTATGAGTATTTAATACATCAATGACATTCGCCAATGGGTGTGAAACTTATCATCGGCTACATGCACCGTTCAAACCTTTTGACGAGTGTTTACCCGGAATACCGCTATAACTTAAATTGGGGTGCATTTATTGAGCACCCACGTCAACTCTGGATGTTGATATGCCGTGTGACCGGCACCGTAACTACAACAGAGGGCGCAGAACTACGCCTTCGATTAACCAAGGTTGAGTTGTACGATGCTGGCCGAAGTAGGAGTTACACGCAATGTACGGTAACAATACACAGCCTCACTACTTTCATTACCATCTGATGTCATAACAGATAAGGACGAATGGACACTATATCGTTGCAGACCGAACAGTCGGCGCGTCTTATCGCCCACGAAAACGGTGTTTCGGAAATTACAGTGCTATCCGTTACAAATGGTGCTGCCAACGCTGCTATCGATCCAGATGAAATTGAGGATAAATACGGAGGTGTGTTTATATGGTTAGTCGCGGGCTCGGCCGCACTCGGTGGGTTATTGTTTGGATACGACTCGACCGTCATCGCGGGTGTGCTTGTGATGATTAAGGATGACCTTGGAGTGATGTTGTCGTCTGGCCAGCAGGAATTGATTACATCGATTGCTTCAGTTGGTGCATTTGTAGGTGCATTAATAGCAGGCCTACTACTTGATAAAATAGGTCGGAAGGCGGTAATTGGACTTGGTGCGCTTGTGTTTGCGATTGGGAGCATCCTTCAAGGTATGGCGATGACGGTTCGCGCAATCACACTCGGAAGGTTCATAGTGGGGATGGGTATCGGCGAGGCCGCCATGGTCGCGCCCATTTATATCGCTGAAATTGCACCAGCGAAATTACGTGGCGCGTTGGTCACTGTCGACACTCTTGCCATTACAGGCGGCCAATGCATTGCCGGGGCCGTGAATATATTCCTGCAAGACGTGCGGTCTGGTTGGAGGCTCTCCGTCGGTATTGCTGCTATTCCTTCGTTTGTTCTCCTTGGTCTGTGTTTTGTAATCCCAGAAAGTCCGCGGTCGTTGATTTATCAGAATAAATTGGACCAAGCGCGAGCTGTCACTGCAGATATATATCCAAATGCCACCGCAGAACAAGTTCAAAACAAAGTCACCGCGATTCACGCACAATTCGAAGCTGAGGCAGAACTGCGTAAGCTCACGACCTGGGACCAGTTCAGATTGTTATTCACCGACAGCGCAAATTTTCGTGCGTTGGTTGTTGCTTGCGGGTTAATGGCCATTCAACAATTGTCTGGTTCAAACTCGGTGTTTTACTATGGCCCTACATTGTTTGGCCTCGTTGGGTTTGGCAATCCGATTGCGGTGGCTTTCATCATGGCGCTCACAAATTTCGTGTTTACGATGTTCGCGCTGAGGTATATCGACACAGTCGGACGGCGCAAGTTCCTCGTGAACAGCATGTGGGGAATGCCGGCTGCTCTAACTATCGCCGCGATAGCCCTGCTTAATATTCCAATCTCTCCTGACCTGACAATTACTGACCCGACATTGACCCTCAGCGGCCTAGCAGTCCTATTCTCCACCATTTTCTTCATCGCCTCATACGCAATTGCCCTGGGAAACGTTCCTTGGCAAGGCAGCGAACTCTTCCCTATGGAAGTCCGAGCGCTCGGCACCATGATGCTCACACTCACAAACTGGAGCTTGAATGCAGTAGTCTCGTCGTCCTTCCTTAGTCTGATGGAGACATACACGCCAAGCGGTGCGTTTGGGATCTATGCAATTATTACGTTGCTCGGGTGGATTGCGGTTATCTATTGCTATCCTGAGGTCTCGGGGTTGCCCCTTGAGGCGATTAAGGAGGTGTTTAATCATGGGTTTGGCGTAAAGTACAGTTTGAAGTTACAAAAGGAGCGGTCGGCGCTTAACGGCGACAATGAGCAGCCATGATTTCTTATTATGCATTTTCTGGACATTGGATAGTACATTTATTTCGAGATACTCGAATCGACGTATGAGCATAGTGGTTTGGAGTAGATGTGAATTTACGTCGGTATTTGAAGTCTGTCAGCTTGATAGGTAGTGCTTGACCACCAACAACAAGTAGATATCTTCTCTACTATCCGCGCTTGTAGATTCGTTCTGTAGGTCCGGTTCAGAGGGACATTCAAAAGACAAACGAGTTCTTACGATGGCATCTCCGCAGTTGCTCTTGCAAACACTCCGCTGAGAGGACGTATTAATGAGTGGGAGGCCGAAGATGTCCGTGGAGTCCAGGGCCACTGATACTCTCCGAAGATGAAATCGGAGTCAACGCCACTCACTCCCTCAATAGCTGAACCTCGGCAGATGTACCATCTTTATTTGTGGCTATCAACAAGCAATGTGCCTCAAATGTATTGGTGGCATTAAAGTTATGCCATTGTATCTTACTTCTTCATTGCACATTAGCTATTCTCAGCTGGAAGGTTGGCCAGCTATCTGCTTTCCCGCTCTCATTTCTTTGACAGTGGTTCATAAAAGACAGTGACTGTTCCAGTAGACCGCGTTCATTTATCGGCCGCATATGCTCCGTGAAATGATTTTTAGAATAGCCAGTGGTACTTTGAGCTCCTGAACTACTGCTGTTTGCATGTTTACGCATATAACATTGCAGAATAACAACAAAACAGTTGCCTGCACATTCATTCTTCGAGTTTGCTGGGTATTCGAACTGTGCTGGGGCCCGATTGTAATCGACTTTGACTGGATATGACGTTGCAAGGATGTCAATCAATAGCATGACGCTGATATGTGCCTCGGATGAAACACCCGGTCGCTGCTAAATCAGAACCTCCATGTCTGTTTGAGGTGAGTGCCGATATCATATTACTACGCATTTAGAGCGTGGGGGTGAATCGAAGGGCTCATAGCGTCAGTTGCCCCGTTTTGGGTAAATAGCTGCGGCTCGTCTTCCGGTTAGGGCTAGTTATGATTTCCATGCTAACAGAGTTCGTCCACTTCCTAGGGTTTTCTATGGACTTTATACTCCAAAGACAGTCACAAACTAGGGTATGCATGCCCCTAACTTTGTTACTGAACTGAGAGGAGGACGGCAAGTCGGTTAGTACGACCTCGTGCAACAGCATCGTGGCAATCCATTCGACGACACATTCACAATGGTATGTTCTGCAAGCATATAGTAATCTGACAGGGACCGCTGATGAAATAAATCAAGGGTCGCGTTCGCACCAAAACCGTCAAGAGAGCTTCCAAGGCCATCATTGAACGTTACTACCCCAAGCTCACTACCGACTTCGAGACCAACAAGCGTTTGACCGATGAGATCGCCATTATTGCGTCGAAGAGGCTCCGAAATAAAATTGCAGGCTACACCACTCATTTAATGAAGCGTATTCAGAAAGGTCCTGTCCGCGGTATTTCGTTCAAGTTGCAAGAGGAAGAGCGTGAGCGCAAAGATCAGTATGTTCCTGAGGTCTCCGCCCTTGATTTGTCACAGCAGCCAGAAGGTCAGCTTGATATTGATCCCGACACCAAGGATCTATTGAAACATCTCGGTATTTCGGTTTCGGGTTTGTAAGGAGTAAAGGTACATTATTTAACACAAAACTATTGGTTCGGTTGTGTCGCGCAAGGAAAAGAGTTCTACAGTTGGCATGAACATTATTGGTTAGAAAAATGCATTGAGTTAGGTATCCACACCAGATATGCATTTAGTTTCTGTTTCTATTAGGGTGGTCTAAGCAGTTGAGAGGCGAGGTCCTACTTGGCACAGCCAGGCCGTTGTGAACTTGATTTCCGGTTGATCTACCAGTGCCTCACCACGCACTCTCTCTGCTTCATCTGCCGCAGTAACAAGGCGTTAGATCTTCTGTCCGTTTTAACCTGTTACTCCGAGGGAAGATTCTTAATTACCTCAATAAGGATCAAGCCGAACACCTTGCCCGTGTTTCTAGAAACTACTGCGACACCAAACTCGACAAATCTGTTCGTAAATCGGATGGCCAGTAGTTCATGCTGCCGTACCAGTGAGCTCGTTTGCGCCTTTAGACCGGCTAATAATAATTGGCTTGTGTGACAATTCTTGATATGTGCTCCAGTGCAAGGCTGTGTCCGTGCACATCAGCACATGCAACAGTGCTTGCGCCGGTCGCCTATTTGCCCTAGATGTCATTCTGGATCTGGTAGTGGAGCTGAGCCATTATGGTCTCGCTGATCATATGCAATCAAGCAGTCATCCGGGCACGATGTTAAACAATGGCTCGAAAATTTCTATAAAATGATTAGTCTTCACGGGTGCTGCTGCTAAATTCCACTCGACTTACCTTTGTGGTATAGGGGGCGGAACAGAAGCAGCTAAGCATCCAGCTGAACTAAGTTAGGACACGGTGGGATGAATTTCCGCATGGCGACAACCTTAAGAAACCTGAATAATATCGAATTACTCAGGCGTCACTGTTTTGCTATAACTGTTGGCCGATGCAAAAGAGCCGGGACTATCCAGCGCCATCACATTTGACAGGCTTCGGGTTAGGGTGCAATAGAGCGCTACTTGCGACTTGTTCGCCTTCATGCTGCAATTGATACTTTCGGAAAGTATATATCGAAGGGTCTGTCCTTCTGTCACACCAGAGCTCTATCAACGTGGTCTGGGCTGTTTATGGTTGACCAGCGCATGCGAGAACAGTTTTCCACTGAGCTTAGCATGAACGGAGTTGTAACCCTGGACGGCTTCTCCTGCACCGTCCGCCTTACAGCGACAAAGGCATGACGCAACATCTTTCCATGTGAGAAGGGTTTACTATCTTTCTACTGCCACCGTCTTTCTGTTTCACTGAGATCGGAATCAAGAATGAGCAACGAGTTCTTACTCAGCTAAGCTTGGCCGCCAACTTGACATTTCAATTAATGAAGCCGTCGACTTACTCGAGGCGCCATACCTGGCCGTCTCTGATGATTCAATCGTTCGTGAAGAGATTTCAACAAGATTTCAACCCACATTTTCACTGCGCAGTACTCAATGGAGAGAAATCGTCAATCTCGACCGTGAGATGTTGAATAATGGATCAGCCGGTGATAATAGTCAGACTGAATTCGGCTAGCTGCACGTCAAACTCGGAGAGGCTATTCTCATGTAAGATGCTTCAACTATGATACTTGTTCGATTTTCTGCCTGCCCTCCTAATGGAACCCCTCTGGGCTATATTCTCGAGATATGGGAATCATCTTACGAATTTCGTATATGAGCACTATTAATTTCATATATGACTGTGTCACGTAGTCTGAGTACAGGATAAGTCCTGATTATATATACTTAATTCTCATCATAATGGTGACGTGCGGCAAAAAAGAAGACCTTGTTCATTCAGATGATATAGTCAAATAAGCGATGATCCATTTCTCACGAAAGAATGGCGAAAGTGTTAGACCCTCTGTTGGCCGTATCCGGTAAAGCACCGGAGACGATTGGCAGGTTGAAGATTTGTCTGCTGAGCCGAAGGCCAAAAAAAACTCGCGCTACTGATGCTGTTCGACCTGACTTCATTCTCTGTTTATACTGGATTTTCAGCTTCCTGTATCGAGCACTGATAAGGCAGTCTATGGTAACTGAAATCCTGCCAAGGCAGGCTGAGAGCAAGGCTTTGCTATCAATTTGTCTGCCCGAAGAGAATTCAATTACTGATGCAGTCATAAACGCGCATATAAGAAACACTTGAGCATGACCGCGATTATGGCAGTGTCCATAGTTGTTGACGGATTGACTGCGATGATAAGTAGATTGATTGAATGTTATCTCGCTCGAGCAAGATTGCGGGGTCTGGCCTGGACTTATATAGTCAACGCGAGTCAGTGCGCTTCGGTTCCGACTGACGCAGTGATTAACAAATCCCTAGACTAAATAAAGCACCAGATTGAGCATTCACTCGAATAGAAATGCAACATGTAAAAAAATAATTTTGTGTTTATCTGAAGGTTCTCGGATTACTAGAGATATCACTTAACGCGGCATATGTCTGAAATAGGGAAAGGCAGATGTTTATTAAACCTTAACGATTGTGCGACTTTAATAATCGTCACGCCAGTGCCGTCGACCTGCTGCGGGAGAAACCGCAAGCCAATATATGTCATCTTTGAATTAGATTGTAGCGATGGGGGAATAAGGTTTTCATGCAGCACGCGGTAACACTCCGCACACTTCTCGCGGTCGTAAATTGCCTGTTGTTCCAGCAGCGCAACCAGCGTCCGCAAATACGATATACGGCACCCCCAAAACAAAAAATACAGTTCAGTCGCTGACAGGGATGGAAAATCACTTGCCCTCGTACAACGCGGTTCCGCGCATCAAGCGCAGCCGGAAGATCACAATCTGTCTGTCTTGCTACAAACGGCGAGTCAAGTGCGATAAGGAAAAGCCACAGTGCAACCCATGCAAGACCCTCAGCATTCGTTGTGAATACGCGTCCACATCGCCGACTGCAGGCGGCGGGTTTGGGTCAGAAGAGGCGGTCGGTGGGAGCAAAAAGAGGAAGGTTATCGGCGAACATGACTCCTCTCTCGCGAAGAAGAGACCTGACGCCGGATATCTCGCGGTAGACATCCTAACTGGCGAGTCACGGTACGCCAGCACCGCGTACTGGCCATCATTTTTTAAGGAGGTGAGCAGCTGAAGTTGTATCAAAGAATTCGCCTAAGTACTCATACTTCATACAGGAGTCCGCCATGGCCGATATCCTTGACTGTGCCGGTCCGAACACTAAGCCAGCCGAACTCAACGAGGAAACGCTCGAGTCTATCCAGTGCCGAAAAGTGATTAGTGCATATCTTCCTGAACGCGAGGTCGTCGAGGACCTGGTGGGGGAGTACTTCCGCGCTGTTCATCCGTTTTGTCCGATAGTCGACCGGCACTATTTTCTTCTCGTTTACGACTCTCAGTTCTGGAATATCCTTGCGTCGTCCAGTCAGAATATCCAGGTCGCATTTGTCGTCCTGTTATTCGCGACCCTTTACGGAGGCGCGCTGAGCAAGAAACAGAAACTTAAGTACGGCCCTGCCGGATCACAATTGCGGGCGGTCAAGACGTACGACTTGATCATGGAGAAATTGCTCGCGGCATCAGATATATTTTTGCGAATTCATAAATTCCCGGAACGCCCATCTCTGTGCTGTCTAATGGGCGCGACGGTCATTCAATTTTGTCGACGACGGGACGGATCGATGGATACGACATTTGACATTTCTCATCTGATCCGAATAGCACAGGTTATGGGTCTTCATCGCGATCCTGCATTATTTCGAAACTCGGGTCTGGATGAGTTGCAGATTCAGGTTAGGAGACGAGTGTGGTGGCAGCTGGTCTATCTGGATGTGACAGGATCTCTCGGGAATGGTCTGCCTACAACGTCACATCCGGCGCAAAACGACGTCAAGATGCCTAGTGTGGATTTCTACGAGCTCGAAGAAGACAAGCTATTTGCGAGTTTCGCTAACTGTCGTTCTAATGGGATCCGGATTCTCTCTAGATTGCTCTCGGAGTTGTATGGGATCAATCAGCCGCTCCCTACTATGGTCGCGGGTATATTGCGCGAACTGGAAGAGTTTCGGCAAGATGTGCAACGTACCAAAGACACTATGCATTTATTCACGTTTAATAAGCGGTCGTCTCGGGCATCAATTGATATACTGCACAAGTTACAAACTCAGTTATCACTCCTGTTAGATGTCATATGCGAAAAATTATTTCTGATTTACTACTTTCCTTTAGCGTCTGGCACTCCGGACGTAAACCAAGACGAGACTGCACGCGCGCATCGGGAACAGGTCATCCAGACGGCGATCAGGGTGATGCGTCTCTTTTTGGACTATAGTGAGCTGCCGAAATACGTGGAGTTTTGCTTGTCGCTCTCGCGGTATCACCAGTTCCACGCGATGATTATCATTCTGCGAGATATTTATCACTATCCACACGATATTCCGGAGCCTACCAAACGTTACGGCATTAAGCATGAGGATGCACAACCGTACGATGAGCGCACCGATGTTCTTCAACAGGGACTGACCAGAACCGAGGATCTAGGCATGAACTCAATCTCCCCGCTGGCAGTCAAGCAATGGAAGACATTCCTGCAGTTGAAGGAAGAGGCATGGAATCGTAAGTACGCCCCGCCAAGTCAGATTAACGAGGCATTCCCTGCGACGTTGGCGTCATCAAGAGCGTCTGTGCCGCAGCTATCATTTGCGCAGCCTAACCCTGCTACGCCGAACGTAATTGAGACGCCAGAGCCGGCTATAATCGATTCCGCAACTATTAATCAAAGTTTTGCTTCTGACACATCGAGTGTCGAGTTTCAGAACTTTTTGAATATGCAGTTTACGGCGGATAAGATCTCAGGCCGGATCGGAACTGCAAGCAGTAATGATTATGTACAACATGTACTTGGAATAAATTCTTGGGATATCGATTGGACTGCGTACGGCTTCAGGTTGGAATGACGCTTTTTTACACCTTGGACTGCATTATGGTAGACTTTTGTAAGATAAGCATGCTGTATAAAATCATGTTAGGCTGGGCTATTTAATAAATATGGTATGATGTTTATACTCTGCATGCTACATAGATATGATCTCATGTACACTCCGCCTGGGACTGACTTGTCATTCTCTCCAGCGAGTGCAAAATATGTGCCTACAATCTGTGATCTCCGGAGGTTGCCTAACAAAAGTCAACGGGACTGCAAGGAGCTCATTCAATGGTCGCTAGTTTGTTACTCGCTAGTTAGTAGTTTGTTGCTTCATCTGTCGAGGACGCAGTGCCGAGTTCTCGCATTGCTATGAATATTATTACCATTGAGCCACGGTTTTGTTGCACATAGCTGTCTGACGGAATAGCTTCATCAACTCTAGTGTTGAAACCAAATATTCGTCGCGCATTCTAGGTTTCTAGGTCGCCGCATTTACATATCGACCTCTCTTTCTGCTCCGCAATGAAGGAATTCTACAATCCCTTCATGTCGCGTCAACGCTTATATATAACATAATGGAGAAATTGGATGTATCGCATTATTTTACTTTGACCAAAGCTCAAACCACCAAGCACTTCTTGATGACGCTCTTACTATTCAAGAAACTGACACAGACTCACCAGCCAGCCAAGGCATTTATACGTCCAGGCTGTTTTGGCGAAATGTGGAGAAGAGCGAAAACGATCTTGCTAGTGCCCAAGTCACTAATTGTTCCATGATTTTACATATTCGTGGCAAATAGAGTGGTTTCCCCGCATGTGGTCGCCATGGGCAAGAGGCTTAGTAAATCTCACCGTTGGACCCCACAAAAACCGGTGTTGTGTAACAACGGACACTCCCTTCCATCCAGGAATCGAGTGTGGTTTTGCATCAATTGTCAATGGCATCTGCCGTCATTAGCGACTGTCAATAATTTGACTGGCTGGGACTAATTGTTGTTGTTTGGCATGTTGAGTATTGTGACCTGTCCTGGTGCTCTAACTGGCCGCGCTGAGAACCTCGACAACTCAGATTCAGAAGGACTTTGATCGGAAGCATTGTTAAACAAGACATTGTATATCCAAATGACTATCCAATGGCTAGTAGGGATCGGCACGGATAGTATCCAGGCCAATTTTTCAATATCCGTATCCGTATCCGTATCCAAGTAAAAAATCTATATCCGTATCCGTATCCGTATCCGTATCCAGATAAATTGGCCGTATCCGTATCCGTATCTGCAATATCCACGGATATCCGCGGATACCACGGATATGACTCACGTGATCTTGTCATTTGTTCGCTCGCTTCGAATTTTCGTTTTGAAACATGATGCTACAACGTTACTGTCTGATATTGGCAACAACTGTAACACTTATATGTGTTATGAGAAAAGACAGGAGGGGTCATAATAGAAGAATAAGGGAATGTAATAATTGGCTATGGAAAGGGAGTAGAAAATAAATGATAGGAGTAAAGATAGGAGAAATGCAGCACCAGTGCATAGTAACTAGATTCATATTCTGATTCAAGCTTCCTCCGCTCACAATCAATCCCTGGCCAAACTCGCCGCAGGACCAAACTGAAGTCATTGGACATCCGTTTTCTATGCAAGTGAATATTTCGGAACTCACTTAAACTTTCCAAGATATTAGTGTACGTATTTGTATTTGTTACTCGTATCCGTGGATATCCGTGGATATATCCGCGGATATAACTACACAATATAACCTTATCCGTATCCGTATCCGTATCCGTATCCGTATATTCTGTATCCGTATCCGTATCCGCGACGGATATCCACGGATATATATGTTATCCGTCTATCCGTGCCGATCCCTAGTTTTGCGGGGCCATGACAATGAGAGATGGATGAAGTGAAAGGGTGCTGTACGTTTCGATTCAACAGCTTAAAATATCGTTGGTCTCGCGCTTGCACGTGGCTAAGCTTGAATGGGGCTCTTGCATTGCGCTAGGTCTGCGCTAGTCTCTAAAAATCGATAAGTTAATAGCTAACGTAGGGTATGGGGAACCTGGTCATATGGGGAACCTGGCCACAAGTTGCCCCACTACCACTTTGCGAACACAATTACTCATAACATGGGCTATAATCAACCTTCTAAAAGCGATCAATATGAAGAAAAGATCCAAAAGGCTATTAATGCCTTAGAAAAGAAAGAATTTCCATCCATTAGAAGTGCTGCCCACCACT
>JAJLTP010000119.1:0-46163 GCA_030568275.1 Lipomyces orientalis | reverse complement strand
TGTATGTCCAGCGTGCGGTGCCGAACCAGTTTCGAAGGATCGCTTTCTGCTCTGTGGTTGGATATAGCCTGAAACGTCTGGCCTTCTGTGCTTGTTCTTTCTCTGTTTGTTCTTTCTCTCTCTTTCTTCGTTTTGCTGCTCTTTCTTTCTTGTCGTCTGTCGCGCATTCCGCGGTTGATGCCAGTAGACAATCAGTGATCGGTTGGTCGGATGCACACCTTCTTACGCAGGTTCCCCAGCCTTCAGTTACGAGTTCGCCAGTCCATTCGCGTTCGATCAGATTAAGAGAAGGCAGCCACAGTGTGCGACTGATTCGAGCGGAATCTTCGTTCCAAAATGGCTTGGGAACGATTTTCATATTCGGAGTATCCTGTTCGCCGACTGCAACGCAAGGGCAAGGAGGAGCTTGAGGCTTATCTATACAGCAAGTAAGTTATTTGAATGCTAAATCAGTGGGGTCCGGATACTTCAACTTACCCATTCCGCACGCGGTCTCCATGTCAAGCTGCCAGAAAGAAGACAGTCGTGGTGCCGCCAGCAGGGGAGATGAGATGTGTATATAGTTTGCCGTTCAGCGGCGAATGGAAGCAGCAGAGGCAGACGGACAGAAGGGCGATATTTGTTTGTGCAACGTCGAATAAATGGCGCATGTGAGTTTTCTTGCAGGATGCGTTATTGGCCACGGAAGCGAGAAATAGACGAGGACATGGCTGAATTGAGAGATGCGCGTGATTTGTTTACCAGATGCCGCGTCCGTGCGCGCCCTAACCCCATGCTTCCAACAGTTGCCGTACGCGAACTCGCCGAAATACAGAGCTTGTGCAGACAGTTAGTTCGCATTCGACAACTTATTAACCGAGCAAAGGGCACATTCGAAAGCTGAGCAGTCCTAAGTTCTTACTACAATGCTAATCTTGGAAGACAACGGAGACAACGGAATATTGAAAGCCATAGCAAGTGACGGAACGCGCTCATCGCGGTTCGCGTGTTTTGTGTAACCATGAATAAATGACGCATTTCTTGGCAGGCTTTAGATTAAATTAAGTCACATGTCGGTGCTGTCATTCATTGACTGTTCGCACGCGTCTAACATGCGAAACCGAGACAGCTTCATTTACTAACACTTCTGCTCCCAAAGACGATCTACATCAAACACGATCTACAGTCGCGGACAACTCGACTTCACTTTAATCAATGTATATCAGCAGCATAGAATTATGTCGTATAATAAAAATCACTCCTGCGGTTGGGCTAAGTGATGCGGATTCGACGCCTGTGAATCAGGGGTTAGGGCACGCACCTACGAGCAATAACTAAACAAATCACTCGCGCGCGACAGTAACATGGCCTGGCGCCCCTGCCACCTAGCCTGGCGAACGATCATCAGAAGGACATTATCCATTCCTCTCTATTTCTCTACTAGAGGAACTAAATATTTTGCCAAATTAGCACCCATCAATGGCACCGTCTACAGTATCATCAGCATCTGCGACGCCGCCTCCATCCGCTCCTCCTCCATTCACCCTCTTCGACGCAGATCTTACCACTGCACCTAAACCATTCCGAAATCCACATGCAAAGCCTCCTTCACGTCGAGTCAAAAACGCGAAACAGATCATTTCCGATGAAGCTAAGCGCTTAACTTCAATAGATCGACCGGGAGCTGTGGATCAGCCCACGTACATTAATGTTGAGGCCCCTCCATCCGTCCTCCCACGGAAATGGTGGTGCGATGTTACGGGCCTACGAGCGCCCTACCGAATGCCAGGAAGTGGGATGCGCTATCACAATAAGGAAGTCTATGAAGTCATCAAGCAGTTACCCCCAGGGGTAGATCAACAGTATTTACAGCTGCGATCAGCAAATGTTGTGTTAAAATAGTTATCGGGAAATGACAGTGACGTTAATTCTCTTCGTAGTTGGGCGTTTGGGGTACAACTGTTTTGATTTGGTTAACTATCACTTATTGTTCACCATTTTTGTTCAAGGATACAATCGTTAAATGATACGTTACTGACAATCCTCCTACGGAAGAAAGAAGGTCTGATCTCAAGATTACGCCTTACAATTACATCAAAAAAATATAACATGCGCTCTACCAACTATGCCAAACTTTTGATTAATTGTACAAAAGCACAATGCAACGAGATGCACTCGCATAACTTTTATCCTGCCATGACTTATGCCGCGAATCGCATCTAGGCTGTATTATCGATCGTCTCTGACTCAACCCTGGCGGCCGAGTGTTCTTTCCGCTTACCAATTTCCTCACCCCACGTCCACGACGGATCCTTCACAGGACTATCCGCAATGGGCTTCCAAAATTGTTCTGCCATCTCCAAAGGAGTAGTGGTATTCTCTAAGCTTTTACCGAACGGATCGTCGTCATTCGCAATCTTTTCAGTTTCGCTCTTCTTGTTCAGTTTCGCCCGTTCTCGCTTCGCTTTCTTGATGGCCTTCTTACGCTCCTCCTCAGTCAGACCTTCGAATTCTGCAGCCACCCTTGCAGACTTCGGAGTGTCGTAGAGCGAGATATAAGTCTGGATAGCATCGAAAGCCGCGCGCGTGTATTCATGCTCAGAATATAATGTTTCCTCCCACTGTACCAGATCTACATACGCACGCATCGTTCCACGTCTGACACAGTACTGATGATAATCGAACTGATCACCCCACCGATCGTCGAAAATCTAATTTATTACCGTTAGCAGACCATTTGCGTAATTGACTTGCTAAAGTTAAATTTACCTTCTTGACGGCCTCGAATCGTTTCAGAGCTAGTCCAATTTTGCCAAGGCGGTTGAACATCTCACCCTGTTCAGTCAAGAACCAAATAGCCTGCATCTCGTGAAGGTCGGCCACACCTTTACCATGAGCGTCATTCTACACGCAGTTAGACATCCTATTGTCATACTATACCCTGAATCAGCCTCAACCCTTACCTTTGTAAACAAGCTCACAACATTGACTGCCTCGTCTGTCTTCCCGGCACGCATTAAATACTTCGCAGCTTTTGTATTGACGAATCGGTCTTGAAGATCCAGTTCTCGAGCTGTAGTCATGGATTCACTGGCCGCAACGAGGTCACCCTTCCGCTTCAAAATCTTGGCTCTCACCATGTGGACTTCGACCAGAGTAGGTGTGTGCTCGATCGCTTTGGTGATATACTCCAACGCAAGATCAGCCTCTCCAATTTTCGAGTAATGCTGAGCGAGGTAGTAGATAGTCCACAAATAAGTCGTCGGAGTAGAGTCACCGTCCATGTCGGGGCCACTATCGATACCGTTTGTACCATTAGTCGCATGTGTCAGGGTTTTCAGAAATTCTAAGGCAACCTCCTCAATGACTTTCACCTTCGCCTCATCTGCATACAAAGGCTTCAAGTTAACAAATGCAGAAGGGACCCCTCTGCTCAAAAGGCCAACTATGTAAGACCTGACTGCCTCTCGGAAGTCTTCGCCTATTAAATTTATTAACATAATTCTAAACCTCCAACCATTTGGTGCCCCACCTGACAGGAATGACAGAGGGATACTCTTAGCTAGATCGCTATACTTATATTGCTTAGCAAGGGCCTGATAGAGTGCTTTCTTCTTCTCCACGTCATCCTTAATTCCAAGCGCCTTTTCGAGGCCCAAAAAATACTCCTTGTTATCGGGATTGCGACGAAGTAGTTTCGTATATGCTTTCACAGCTTCCGGCAGCCGTTCTAGGTCCAACAGATACTTCGCTCGATATTCCATCAAACTCAACTTGTCAGTTACTTGGTCCGCGATCGATTCAAGGTACTCAAGAGCTCTGCTGACATTTCCGCTTTCAAAAATAATCATACTTTTGTACAACAAGAGCTCTGAATGTTCGTAGTCTTCCTTTGGCGGCTCCTTGAGCGTTTCTTCATATTTCGACAGAATATTCTCCGCTAATTCATAGTTCTTCACCATGTGGTAGCCGAGCGCGAGTCCAGTCCAGTGCTGCCGGACATTGGGTCTCTGAGACAGAATTGACTTTCTCGAGGTCTATATAATTAGCAGTGCCATAAACCGGACTTCAAGGGATGTACAAAGCTTACAATTAATCCCTCCCAGTTTCTCATTTGACATTGTAGCAAAGCAAGATCTCGCAAGATGTTCGTGTTATCAGGCGCGTACTTCAATGCATGAACATAACACTTCGCGGCCTCTTCAAAATTTCGCTCCGAGCGGTAGAACAAGCCATATACATGCCAGCAAATGAAGCTGGTCAAATCATTGCGCAGTCCTTTCTTAATCAACTCGTGACCTTCTTCCTTTTTCTCCGAGAAGCAGAGAATCAGTCCTTTCATTGCAAGCGTCTCGCCATGATCGGGGAACTTTTTCAAAATAGTATCTGCAACTTTCAGAGCTTTCTTATACTGTCGAGTTTCGTAGAGTTGGAGGATCTGGCGAAAACTGCCAGCCTCCTTGGGCGGAAGATATCTCGCCTTCGGAATAGCAGCAGTCGACATTGCCCAAAAATGCGGTAGTGTTTGTCAGCGATAAATTAGCAGAAATTGGACAATGATCACAACTGTAAGCAATCACCGCGTTCAAGAGACTTGAATGTCTGCCCGTATAATGGAGTGATGTTGATGCCTAGCTAATGTTCACAATTTTCTAGGTACATCACCACTAAAAGACCGATCATCCTGATAGATTAGGGTTTTGAGGAGTTGTTACCTTGGCTGATCACCATATCTAATTTATGTATCTTGACAAATGCGCAAATCTAATATACAGTTCTAGTTCAGATAGGGATCATACACTACCACTACTCATAATTTACAAGCTACAATCAACGTCGCAATGCCTATTACAAACGGTCAATTGCCTTCAAAATCGTGTGGACGCTATGCGCAACGCTAACGTCGTTCTTTTGGCCCTCGACAAGTTTTATCATCCAACTGAAATCACTCTGCAAACCAAGTGGTATAAATTGACCGTCATTCGTAGTTTCCAGCAATTTCTTGACTTGAGATGTATGCTCGAACTCGGTTGCTGCAATTTCTGCCTCGTCGACGATCCTTTTGTCAATACCACACATTGATGCAACATGCTTGCGTACTACGTCAATAACTCATGATAATATGCAGAACCATGGTCCAACTTACCATTCCAAAGGATCCTGGAGAGACGCCATTCTCCAATCTATATAAGAAAGTAACCTTACGCTCTTCCTCATCCACTAAGATGGCCATACGCTTCGGCTCTACTTCTGGATGTCCATCAAAGCTAGACGCCAATGTCCCATAGTGGCTGGATAATGTCAGCAATATGAGCTGAATGCCTAGTAGCCCACACTTACGTTGCAAAGAACCCTAGGCTACCGACATGGGTCGCGATATGATGAAGAACGGACTCCGCAATGGCAAAGCCGTCGGAACTGCAATTCCAATTAGATAATCCGCGTTCAAGTCTGTTACAACTTTATCATTACCTGCTACCACCTCTTCCAAGTTCGTCTAACACAAGAAGTGATCTGCTAGTGGCTTGTGAAAGCATCTTTTTCGTCTCTGCCAGTTCAACATAAAAGGTGCCTTGTCACGTCAGCAACTATAGATTATCCAGTATAACTGCAGGAGAACATACTTTGACCAGCGAAAATGTTGTCGTTGGCACCAAGACGGGTCATAATTCGGTCAACAGTAGTCAAACAAGCATCTATATGATTTTCGATATTAGTTTCTGCGTGAATACGTGCGAGCCTCTCGAACTCACTTGCTGCGGGCACATAGCAACCAATCTGAGCCATAATAACGGCGATGCAAGTCTAAATAATGCGTTAGCTGTCGGTTGAGGCAACATGCATCTTGAGCTCAACACCCGGGGCGCCCTACCATTCTAAGTACAGTTGATTTTCCGGCAGCATTAGCGCCAGTCAAAAGAGTGATGTTTGGAGATGCGCCGCCGAGAAGAATATCATTTGGAATAAATTCTTGTCTATGATGTGCTAAGGTTAGAACCAATTACATCAATCACCGGGCACTTACTCGCTAGAATAGCAAGGATGTCGCAGTTCTGCGAAGTTCAGCACGCTGCGCTCATCGTCGATGAACACTGGCCGGCAAGATGGAGAGCCCAATGATGCCGAAGTTTTCGCTAAGCTGAGTAGACAATCAAGATTTGCAACAAGCTGAGCGGCTTTGATCCTAATCGGGGGTGAGATGTCAATTGCAAAACGACAAGAGACAATTTCTTACCAATGGCTGTAAAATTTATCAAATTTGGCATACAGACGCATCTGCATCTCGCTGACAATAGTTTTGTGCGTTTCTCTCGCCTCTAACATCTGGCGAACCAGCGTACGAACCTCCGGAGACCAAAAACGCTTGGTCTTTTGCGTTCCAGACAGTTGCTGCCAATTCTTCGGAATGCTCGAAACGATTCGTGCCGGGACCTCAATCAAATAAATCTCTTTTCCGCTATCCTTGTATGTGATCTCCTGTGACCTGTTACTTGTTAGCACAGAGTCAGTGTGTAAGACTTGCGCAGTACACACTTGAATTGGCGTTTGTATCCTCGAAGAAGGTCCGCAAACTCCTGCTCAATGCGCGATATGTTGTCTTGAGAGCAATCAAAATCTTCCTCAACTCCTCGTTCTGGTATTAGCAGACCTGGAACAGTTCTCAGCATACACTCATGGACTGAAGCAATACTTAGTACGAACCATCAGACTTGGCCTTCTGGCGGTCAAATGCATCTCTCCATTGAGCCAAGCACTCATCTAAAGGCGGTGCATTCTGGATCAACTTTCCCAAAAGACCGCCGAGTTCAAATTCCGTTTGCAGTTTTACAATAACCTCGTAGATAGCTTCAAACCCTTCAATAACGCGAACAAAATCCTTAACTTTGCATTTACCAGCGTGAATTCGAGATGCAAAACGCTCCAAATCGGGAAGAGATGCCAACCCTTTATCGAGAGTAGCTTGAAGGTCGTAACTGTTGTTCAGGAGCTCTACAGCATCCAATCTTGCATTGATTGATCTGATATCCCGAAGAGGATGGCAAACCCAGGTTTTCAACATCCTTTTTCCGAAAGGAGTGATACATCTGTTTAGCAACCTAAATAGTGTTCCCTGATCACCTCCGTCGAATGAATTGGCGAATATCTCAAGATTCTGAAGTGATTGTCCATCCAACACCAGTGAGGTAGCCATTCGCACCGGATCGTACCACGAAAAATTTCCGAGAGTAACCAACTCTTTGTCAATCTTCAGCCACTGTAAATACCACAGCAAGCCACCAAATGCCGAGAGCGCCAGCGGCTTCTCGGTCACAGTTTTAAGTATTTCAGGCCAGTTTGTGTGATCATCTAAATTTTCGGCTGGAAAGTACGCGCCCCTTGACAACTCTTCAAACGCGATATCCTCATCCCAGAATTCAACTCTCGGCTTTAAATAATTCCACAACGTTCCTGGAGACGTGTTGTTCTTTATGATGCGGATTGCAAGTGACGAAATACAACCCTTGGTACTGTCAGCTTGATTCCGAACCTGCCAATATCTGTTTTTAATTATTGTTAACTTACCTTTTCTAAAATCAACTCTTTCGGGCGAAGCTGAGCGATGACCGTCTGAAAAAGATTGTAATCTGCATCATCTTCTATCTCCGTCATGCTAAACGCACCAGTCGCAGTATCAACAAAGCAAATGCCGAAGTTGGGCGCACCGGTCTCTAAAGTTGACTCCTGATCGCATTGTCAATCCTGAAGGTTCAATTGGATGGTACCTGAACATGAGGCATACCTTAATAGCGACACAGAATGTTGACATCTCGTCAACCAGCATAGTCTCATCTACGAGTGTGCCTCCCGTAAGTACACAGCTCAGCTCTCGTCGAATAATCTTCTCCTCCTTCTTCCCGCCCTTCTCACGCATTTCTTTGCCAAGCAAAGTCTCGGTTTGATCCACCCTTGCGACTTTATACCTAGAAAATGACACATTAACAATTTTGCCGCATACTAGCTGTGGTGCCTAATACTTGCCCTTTGGCAATAAACGACGCCGCCCAGTGATCGAAAGACATCTCCGGAACTGCTCACAAGTTAGATGTACTCCAATCTGTTCTGTTCGGCTTTATCACCTCCAGCAAGTCGCATGTTGGCACGACCACCTCCAGCGAGTCTAAGGTCAAACTCGGAATGAGCAATGTCCGCGTCGTTCTCGTAAAGCTCGTAAAACTTTCCCTTCTTGAAGAAAACAACACTATCAAACATTTTTGATTTCACCTCCTACGGCATTTATACAGTTAATATGGATTCCAACACGACTAAGTCAACAATTTCTCACCCAATACTGCGTTTCGAACGCTGTGAACTTCGCCCATGCTGATTTCGGTATATAAAGAGTCCGGGGGTCATAGTCTGGATGACCAACCGGATGTCCGTCTGCGTCCCTGACGTCTACAAGCCAAGAGTAACGTTCCTCGTTCTCTGCTTCAAATGATTTCTTTTTTGCATCGCCCTTCAACTTGGGAGTCTCGGACTTCCTGGTCGCTGACGCAGTAGGCGTGCTTGACGAGTTTGCGGCGAACTTCGACGCTAGAGATGACGGCTGTGAAGGTTTAGACACATTCGCTAATTTCTTCTCCGAAACTTCTGTAATTTCTTCATCGTTATCAATCTGGGACATATCTTACAAGTACGTTAGAGTTGCGTGTTACCAGCAAGATCAGGACTTCAACTTACGCTCAAACGAATCATCCTCTGCGACTGGAACAAATTCGTCATCAGAAGCGTTGTTTACTGTACGCTTAATCCTTTTGCGTGATTCTTGAAACGTTAGAATGCAAACCTGAAGTAGAAGAAGTTAATTATTTACGCGTTCTCGTCGAGACGAATTCGTCCTCAGCATTCTCATCAGAGTCCTCTTTGTATCGCACAAGTACTTTGGCCTGTAGATGAGGCTATCATTAGTCAATTTACTTGACGAGACGTACAATTTTAGCATACCCTTCTGGTTGGTGTTGACGCGCCGCTGGACGTTGGACTGCTGGATTCGACCTTAACGTCCGAGCCTGTGTTTGGCGAGGTCGGTGACGGAAGCGCTTGCTGTGCCAACTTGTTCTTTTGTCCTGAGCGCGACTCATTGTCAACCTCTAGTACAGGATCGCTATCGAGGTGCGAGGTAACGCGCGTGGTCTCTTTCTTGGTCTTTGTGCCGACCGCACCGAAGAAGCTGGCCAAGGTCCTCTGCTTCTTTGCACTGGTTTGCGAGCCAACTGGTGGTGCTGAAGCCTTTACTTTCCTGGCCGACATAGCACAATAGCAATAATCAGGCGAATCTGACAAACGGCTACTCTTCGTCTGCAGACAATGATGCTGACGAATTGCAGAGCGATTGAAAGACAGTGTCTCGAGAGTGACCATCAGACGCGCAACTTGGAGGTAGGTTTGTCTCAATTTACCCTCTCGTCGCGTGAGTGCAACGCGTCTCAAAATTATATTCTTTATGTGGCAACGTGTCAGATTCAAAGCACACATTTGTTCCGACAACATTATATTTGGAATCGTGCCAGCTTCAGATATATCGAGCTAATTAGTAATCAATTTATCCACTCGTCTGTCTGCTGCCTCTATATAGAATACCCAATGTACTAAATTCTATTTACAATAACTTTAAACGCGGGTTGGGAACTTCTATTCCAGTTTTATGATCTGCATGTCGGCCTTGCCTAGTCTGATTATCACCAACCTTCCATTTATTAACCAGTCGGGCTGGACCGTGGCCTGGACGTCATCAACACGGGTCAGCCGAGGGCCGACGTAAACCCCGCCACTATTTACAAGTTCGCGAATGGACTCTGTAATTATAAATCAGTACAGTGCCAAGCTCTCTCTAAGGACCACGTACTCATTGATCTGTTTGAAGCCACTCTCTGGATCACCTTGACTACCCTCTCGTTCACCACATCGGTAGCTGGAAGGACTTTAAGCTGTGAATCATTCTCAAACGCATCGATAATTTGGTCCGCGGAGTAATCAATTCCTTCCGACGGAGTCGAGTACAGAATGCGTGATTGTACATACGCCTTCTCACCAAATCCCAGGCCATGCACAATATCCGTGACTTCCTTACCGAGAGCATGCTGCCCAATACGCAATGACGGATCCTCCTCATGCTTAGCCACGATTGCAGATATCTCAGACAAAGGCAGAAGCGTCAGAATACGCAAGTATTTCTCAATGTCGGCGTCAGGGAGGCGTACGAAGTACTTCTTTGTTAGCCAAATAATTTCAGCACGTGACCTACGTACTAATGCCTACCTGATACAGGGCGAATGGACTCGTCAGTGCTGGATCCAACCAGACAGCATTTCCCGCAGATTTGCCGAGCTTCTCTCCCGTCGCTGTTGTCAAAAGAGGCGTAGTTACCCCGAATGTCTGAATGCGCGGCAAGCTTTGAGCGAATTGGAGCCGAGACGTTAGATCAACTCCGCTAGCAATGTTGCCGTATTGGTCACTACCTCCAAACTGAAGGAATTAATACGGTCACATTACAATATCAAGCACTATTGCAGTGCTCACCTGTATTTTGCATCCGAATTTCTTATGTAAATGAAAGAAGTCATACGCTTGCAATGCTTGGTATGTGAATTCATTGTATCCAATGCCAGCCTCCGATGTAATTCGCCTTTGGACACTTTGTCTCTTTAACATCTCTTGCACACGCAGGTGCCGACCGACCACACCCATAAACTCAAGGAAGCTCATATCTTTCCACCATGTCGCGTTATTGACTATCCTCATTTGCCCGATATCACAGTATCCTTTGCTGCGAGCGTACTCAATTCCATTCTTAAGCAGGCGCTCCATTTGTTGTGATATTGAGGTCTCGTTTATTATTTTGACATCATTCTCGAGCTCTACCCTTTCTGTGTCTCTTCCTGAGGGATCACCAACTTCAACTGTTGCACCTCCAATCTACATAGTTAGAAACATCGTCTCGACTGTTCAATTCAGTCATTCATACTAGACCTATCATCTCGTGTCCACGAATTCCAAAATGAAGCATTCCAAGTAGTGGAACCAAATTACCAACATGAAGTGATAAGGCTGTAGGGTCGGCGCCACAGTAGACTGCAGTCTTTGTCCCGCTGAGCAGAGTCTCCAGCAAGCCATCCCGGCTGATTGAGTTAGTCTTAATACCTACAACACGCAATGGAAACAAGCATAGCACCGCATACTCAGTTATGTCCTTCACAAGGCCCCTCTGGATCAAGTGGTCTATCAAATTCAAAGATGGGTCTGCTTCTGAATTATAGGACGTCACGTCCGCTGAATTCCCGCGGAATGCTGTCGAGTACGACGATGTCGATGTCCGCGATATCTTAAATCCCCATGTCTCGAGAGACGACAGTCGGTAGCACCCCAGTAATAAGCTCCGGTGCCTCATTTAGCGGTATAGCCAACGCTATAAGGTCTAATGCCGACTATTGAGCAGCTACAGGTCGCTACGCATCGTATTGACGAATTTTAGTCCCTTGTATTAGACAGCACCATACCCAACGTTTTGACAACGCCGAGATCCGATGCCACCTTGCATGCCAGCATAACTGGCAAGGAGACAAGACTCAGCGCACGCTACTCGCCCGAAGGCAAGAAGCGCACTCGTACATGTGTAGAGACGATCTCAGTGCGTCACAACTCGAATCTGATTTTGGTCAGTAGACAAAGAGTTCGTGCGTGCTACTAATTTTGATTAGTGTCATTGCATCCAATACCGTCTTGTCGTCTCGGTGGTAATCTCAGTCTGCCATAGACTTCCCGCTTGCCACCAGTACCTTTGCCCTGTTGCGAAGGCGTCGAGGAACGGGACCAAGTGGCTTGGCTCTCGCCAACTTGGACCGAATCCCGCGACGCCTCCTGTAAATAGACGAAGGAGTCAGGTACTAGGAATCTGATTTGGTTAGTGTCATTGTATCAATAACTACCCTCTTGCCACATGATCCCTTGCTAGTTGAGTAGAGGCGTCGCAGAACGCCAATCTGGCTTGGTTCTCGCTTTCTTAGTCCGAATCCTGCGACCCCTCCTGCAAGTTGTCGAAGGTACCATCATTGCTTCAATAACTGCCCTCGGTAAAATGGATCTCTGTCTGTCATAGACTCCCCACTTGCCACAGGCACTCCCTTGCCTTGCTCAGACTGCGTCGCAGGAACGGGACTAAGGGGCTTGGCTCTCGCCATCTTAGACCAAATCTGCGATGCCGCCTGTACGTGGCAAAGGGATTGAGTTGGAGCGGACGGGGACGGTTGGGTTGTATTATAGTTGGAAGTGGGTGTCTTATGGTGTGCGAAGGGATACGGACCATTTAATTAATTGGTTTGTTTTGTGCAATGTCGAATTAATCGCGCAGGCAGCAATCGCATGTGAGTTTTCTTGGAGGATGGGTTATTAGTCAGACAAGAACAGGCCGACGCAAGATGCCTGAATTAATAATGAGTTATGCGAGTTCGCGATCATCGACGCGTCAGATTTGTTTACTTGACAAACCTCTCCGTGCGCGCCCTAACCCCATACTACCAAGAGTCGTACGCGAACTCCCTGCGTTCTTTAGAGACAGTTGTGGATTCTACTTCCCGTCGTTCATTAAGAAACCGCAACACCAGAAGCCAGCTTGAAAGTGTGTAGTGACTCTACTAACTGGACTGGCTCCTCACTGTCAATGTCCTGGTTGCAGCGTCTGAAGTTTCAGTCTAAGTCCAAATGCTTATACTCGCGCGGCAGAGTGTCGTTCAATATGTTGCAGGTCACTTCACCAGCACTACTTGCATGCGAACCCTACCAATGCTAATGAATATTCAACAGCTCCCCTTGAGCCTATAGCTTCAAGTACATAGACTGCGTGGTTGGAGGGAATTCTGTTGGCTTGGTCGTGGAACGGAGATACATTTGAGAGTCGATGAGGTTCAAATTGGCCATGTTTCCCATTGCGATTAAAGACTGATAACCGAACCCTAGAAGTTTGTTCCTAGGTGCGACCGGGATTAACGGCACGATAACCCATTTAGGCATCTGACCTTCCGTAAACAAACTAGGGCATATGGTCGCGGTCTAAACAAACAAGAGTGCAAGCGCGGCTACTTGTGGAGTAGACGTAGGGCTGGACATGTAAAGTGCGGCTCGGGCATTGTACCCTAACCCCAACACCTGGATACATCGCGAGATCGACTCCCGGAGCTTGCGGATATTGCGGTCGGCTCTTGCACTGAATACCCAGTAAGACGCAAACGCACTAGTGGTAGATCCGTGGAGTGGGTTGTTTCCTGACGGGCACGAAAGTTTATGTAGTCGAGACTGTGAAATTCCCCGGAGCTGTAGCAAATGTGACGTTAGGCCGCGCACCACCAAATGCATTAATTAATATTGAACTCTTCCCCGCTCCCAACGACGCGCACTTCCCAAATACACACAAATAATTATTACAAATTAAACTGCAGGCATATCGCCTGCCGATCCAGATCGCTTGCGACTACAAATATTTAGTTGATTGGACTCGGTCGAAACACATATATTCATCTGGCGGCACGTGATCTGTTGGTCCTCGGAATCAGCTAACTGATATGACGGTCATACGCTCACTGTCTCTCGAGCCTCCGCTGTCGTCGGTAACATGTGCGAGGTCGAGAATCCTCGAATTTAGTGCGTATATTGAGACCTCAGCGTCTTTCGAATTATCCACCTTACAACTTGAACTGTGGTGGAGCAGCAACAACATTGACTGGATCGCCAGTCCTTTTACGCTGGACACTCGCAATCTTCCATTTTGTGCGTCCCCAAAGCAGTTCGAGGACGAAGAGATACATCGGTTCGTGGTCAAGTTTGTGCCTCCGTTGAATGCGGCCTCCATAGAATTTACTGCTAGATATCGCTTTGATAAAAGTTCTGACTGGACTTGGTGTGGCCAGTTTGGAAGCAATGGCCAGGTCCTGTTATACGCGGTGACGCCACATGGTGAATATCCTTCGTTTTCGTCATTATTCAGTAACGTATCTGAGGAACTGGAGGAGTCAGAGCTTATGAGTGAGGTCGTCGATTCTAAAGTATATAAAGTGGTTGGTATCACCGCGCCTATGGTCGGGACCACTGTTGGTGGAAAGACTAAGTATGTGAAGTTTGGAAAGCCGCGAGACATGCGCCAGTATTTATCACTGGTGCGCATCCAAACGTCTTGGATGGGGCCCCGGCATGGCAGGGACGTTTTCTCAATTGATAGGCCGGCTTTTATGGTCCTGTTTCAGCGAAAAGATGGCTATCACGTTTGTGTATTGCCATTGTCTAATATGAAGGTATGCAACGGCCCCGCTTATCATAGACCTGCCTAACACCTGTCGTAGAATCTTCTCACGATATATATGTCATCTGATGATTCCGGAAATATATGCTTAAATGTTATTAACGATGCATCGGAGCACCGGACACATTCAACTTTTGTGGGGGTAAGCAAGGATCCACAAAAAGCAGTCCAAGCTGCTCTCTACTCGTTGCGGACTGTGATCCAGTCGCTCCAGGGCGTCTTGACTCGAAGCCTGATTCCTGAAGATCCTGCATTCATTGATCTCGCCAGCGATGAAAGTATTACAGTGCAGCCTGCTCTAAGGGACCGCAAGGCCGATCCCGTATTGGGTACCTGGAATGAGCTGTGGATGGATTTGTTCGGTTTCTGTTAGTCCAAGTCTGAACTTTATTGACCTGTGGGCACTGCTAACCCATTCAGGCACGTGGAACTCAATGGGAATTGAGGTCTCTCTTGATAAAGTTGTGAGAGCATTGCAAGATCTGCATGACTGTGGAATTCGTGTTGGAACTGTGATTCTCGATGATGGCTGGCAGGTGACGAATGACAAGCGCCAACTGATGCAATTTGAGGCCAACGATAGGTTCCCTGGCGGTCTTAAGCATACTGTCAACACAATTAAATCTACGTTTCCGTATATTAAGCATGTAGCAGTCTGGCATGCCTTACTTGGCTACTGGAACGGTATTTCCCCTGACGGTGAATTGGGCCAGGAGTATAGTTTGACTAAATGCAGAGCATATAATGATGACATACACATTGTCAGGTAGGGACTTTTTGCATTTACAGAGGTAAGATGATATTGATAACCGTGAGATAGTGAGAAGGATGTGAACCGTTTCTATGACGACTTTTACAAGTTTCTGCACTCGTCAGGAATAACTGCAGTGAAAGCAGATGTCCAGGTATGCCGAAAACTCCCTTGATTGGTAATGAATAGTTTATTCATCAGGTATAGATGCACATCTATGATCTGGAAGGTGACGGTATTTCTGGCACATTCATTCACAAAGAGTATCAAGATGCCCTCAAACTTCATTCACTGCGCTATTTCTACCGTCGCGTGTCATACTGCATGTCAATGAGTGGACAATACTTTTATTATTCCCTCTTGCAGACATCCAGCCCAAAGCCTACCCTGCGAAATTCCGATGGTTAGCGACTTTTATTGTTTGTAAGTATGCTGCTGTCTGACATTATCTAGATTTCTTTCCCAATATCCCATCTAGTCATCACTGGCATATTTACTGCAACTCCATGAACACGATTCTCACGTCGCTACTGCATGCCGTACCTGACTGGGATATGTTCATGACTAACATCCCTCCTTACTCCATGCAACATGCGGCTGCTAGATGCTTTTCAGGAGGTCCTGTCTATATCACTGACATCACCGGCTTCCACGATATGGAAGTACTAGCTCAAATTCAAGCGCAAACCATCAGAGGAAATTCTGTTGCACTAAGGCCCTCGCTCGCGGCGACTCCCCTCGATCCTTACTTTGGCTTTAACCATAAGCGATTGTTATTTTTGACAAACTTCGTAGGGGGCACCGGCGGATTCAGTATGCTTGCGGCATTTAACATTCATGAAGACGAGAATGCTACTTTCTGCGAGCCGGTCAGGAAGTCCATGCTTCCTGGTCTTGTGTCTGGTGGGGATTATGTCCTACACTCATACATTACCGGATACACTACGGAATTCACAGTTTCTGATGACTACTCGAACGAAGATGACGATGAGGATGTGCTTATGCTCACGAAGCTGGGAAACAGCAAGTGGGACGTCTTCACTGCTGCGCCGCTTGCTACTGTCAAGACGCGATTCAGAATTCTTAAGATTGGTGCTTTGGGATTATTGAATAACATTACCGGAGCCGCCGCTGTTGAGAGGCAAAAGCTTACTGTACCTAGTAATGGCAGAGCGGTGTTGGACGTGGATATGAAAGCCCTCGGTATTCTCGGTGGGCCAAACCTTTTGTCCGATGATGTGTGGCAATTGCTAATTCATAATAGGCATTTACATGTCGGACCTAAGGTCGTTCTCTAACGCGATAACTAAGCTGCTAATTACGATCCAGGGATCTGTAGTACCCTTGTCATCCGTTTCAAGTGAAGGCAATATCTTGAAAATCGATCTTACAAAAGCTTGGACGGAACTCAACTTGAGCTCGAAATGGTCAAACGAGGTGTCGTTGCGACTTTACATTACGTAGATGATCTCGTTAATTATTATATAAGTTTCCAAGAATGTTTTAGCTGTGGATTTAGCTTGGGGTGGAAATGGGATGGGAAATGGGATGGTATTAGGTACAGGGGTACGGTGTCACATCGGTTGCTGATGCTTGCTATTGAGTTTCATTTCTACGGAATATATTGGGTTAGTCATTTTAATATTAAGCGCGGTAATAATCGTCTACGAATTTCGAATCTTACTTCGGTCGCATCGTGAGTGAGTACTTAAAGGCGTTTATATATCATAATGTTACACGAAACGCAGCTATAGCAAAAAGTTTGAACCACAATATCAACAATGCAGTCGTACACTCCAACATTCGTACCCATGTAATCACATCTGACCGAAAGCCAAACGCCTTAAGAGCCAGGACAAAAAAATTGTATTGCTGCATCGTCAAGTGGCTAACCAAATATGCCCGACTTGGTGCCATCCGGCGTCGACGTTGGTGATTTTTCCTTCTTCTTAGACTTTTTGTTCTTCTTTTGCGCTGCCTCCGCCATAAGTTCTTCGAAAGCTCGGGCTTCCTCGTCTTCGTCCGCATTTCGTTCGGCCTGAGCATATTAGTTGTCATCCATCCCAACATATCCACATGACGACCACTTACAGCCTTGAAAACCTTTCCTATGGTCTCAAGAGCCTCAGCTCGAAGCATTCGCGTCCCCGGAGACACAGTCTTGTCTTCTAAGACGCGATCGCATACATCTCTGAGAACACCCTGGATCTCGTACCGAGACCCGCTCCAAGCAGCATTAAGGATCTTCCCAAGTACCCGTCGCTCATATTCAGCCTTGACCTCATCCGTCCAGCCGTCACCTGCCTTCTCTTCTGCTTTGGTCATATCCTGAATTGTCGACTGTGCGTCTAAAGCGCTCGATATCGTATTCCATGTATCTTTGGCAATGGTGCCCTTCTCTTTCACTTTGTTGAAGAAGGAGTTCATACCCAAGTACTTCGAGGACTAAAGCAGAGTGTCAGTCGCAGATGCTCACATGACAACAACTATAGATATATCACCTTTCTGTATGCATTACCCTTCTGGTAGTATATTGAGCCTACAGCATGTAAGATCTCGATGCCAAAAGACTCCATCTTCAGGTTTTCCCGCTCAAACTAATAATAAGGTCAGTATTTCGATTTCCAATCGCAATCTCGCTCTTTTTACCTCAGTCTTCTGATAGAATGATCTCTTAACATCCTCCGCCTGATCAGTTTCAGTGTAAACCGATAATCGCTCGACCAATTTCTTCGTCAAGTGTTGCACGCGCTCCTGTCTCGCAATCTTCCGCTCTGCCTCAAGCTTCTCTAATTCCGCACGCTGCGCGGCAGATAGCCCGTTCTTCTTCTTTTCCGGCTTTTTCTTCTCCTTGTCTTTCTCTGATACCGAACTCGCGGGTTTCTCGGGAGTCTGTTCTTCGCCAGATGGTAGAGCCAACACAGTCCTCGGCGTAGATGTTCCTGACGATGGTTCCGCCGTCGGAGCAGCAGCAGTCTCGCCAGCAGGAGTCGTCGTTGTACCAAATGTAGAATATCCCTTCGGCTTTTCTGGCGCACTTGAGCGGGTAGGTCCTGACGGCGATTCGTGAGCAGCGTCGGCTGGTGGCACCTCAGAAGCCTCGGACATAACCGATGCGTCTTCTTCGTCGTCGTCCAACTGAGTAATTTCAATTGTCTTCGTGAGCTCCTTAATTAGAGAGAGCTCGCCGATACTATCACATGTTAACCAGAACGATTCGTCGAGTGACACAAATTTCATACATATCATAGAACGCTTCTCCACCGAAAATAGAGGTAAAAAACTCGGCAGGATCATCTACTTCTCGTTAGAACCAGCTCTTGAGAAACAACCGTCTTGTAATAAACGACTGACGTACCGAATCCGGCGTCTGGCATGGCCTTATCCTTGCCAAACTGATCATATTGTTTCCGTAACTGCGGATCACTCAAAACTATCTAAATTAGAACGTGGTCGATACCAACCCGACGCACTCGCAGGGTCAACTGATATACCTTGATACGCTTCTCCGACCTATTCCAGACCTCAGATTAGCTATCCGCTCAAGTCCGCAGCAGAGGCGACGCCTCCTCTGAGCCATCTCCAGTGAGGCGTACGTCCTTGTCAAACCATTACATACCTCCTGAAACTTCACATGCGCCGTCTCATCATTCGGATTTTTATCCGGATGTAATAGAATCGCCTTTTTTCTATACGCCTTCTTGATCTCCAACGCAGTTGCATCTGGAGTGACTCCGAGACAGTCATAATACGTGGTGTCAACCACCACGGCAATTTTCGACATGTCGACGGCGGTCCTGCTGGAACTTTGTACTTTTTTGGCGTGAATCGTGTATGTTTTCTAAATTTAGATATAAAAACCGCACACTTGACGAATTTTCCAGAATCTAAAATCAAGTGAGGAACGCCCAGAGTCCTTAGATTGATCTGTAGTAACGTTGTAAGTCCAGTGGGAATTAAGAAATTGGCTTGTTTGTCCAAGGGCAGGGTAACGTCGCCTTACGCGTAACTAATACGCTACAAAATATTGATCTATCGCTCCTAACTATCAGGCTAACAGTCTATTTAATAGATATCATAATCCGTGTCATGGTACTGCTAGCAATCAACTTGCGGTGTGGCGCGCTAGCTAACATTTGCATATGGGGATATGTATGTTAGCGTTGAGAAAGCTTCGACCGGATAGGATCGTTAACTAGCCTTGTAAACGCAATAATTCAAAATAATCTCAACTGTCATCTAATCGATATCATTTAGTTCCACTCAATGGATCGCTTTCGTCGAATAGCGTTTAAAACGTCGCAGTACATCCATCTATTCATTCTACTACGCACAAATAAAGTTCTAATGTGCACATGCCCAATCCCAAATATATAGCCAGATATGTGCTACTCCTCGTAACCGACCAAAAACCTACAGTTTTGCTTTAGTATCCTTCTCATATACGACTTTGTTGACGATCGAGCCGACATTTTCGAGCTCAATCTCGACAATATCTCCGTTCCGGAGCCAATACTGGGGCTTGCGACCCATGCCGACACCTATACGTTCGATTTAGGATGTAATCATCGGCATCAGCAGAGCTACGTATACATACCGGATGGAGTACCAGTGAAAATCACGTCGCCAGGGAGTAGGGTTGTGCCTTGGCTAAGAAACGCGATGGTCTTCGCGACGCCGAAGATCTGGTCTGACGTGTTCTCGGATTGAACTGTTTGACCGTTGATTCTAGTGGAGATGCGAAGATCCTGGGGATTCGTGATGATCTGCAGATAGTGACTAAGACACAAATGATCTGTCTAGATGGAGGCTGCCGCGACCTACCTTTGAAGACACAATTGCGGGACCAAACGGCGCCCATCCGTCAAACATTTTGCCGACAGACCACTGACCTAAACGCCATCAGCCGAAAGTATGCAGCCGACATACGTCGTCTTACATACCACCTCCCTTCTTAATCTGCCAGGCCCGCTGCGAGACGTCATTGCCAACAGCATAGCCAAGCACATAATCTAACGCATCAGCTTCTGAAACATTGAGCCCTTTCTTGCCAATAATAATAACGAGCTCGCACTCATAGTCCGTCTCGTTGTCGATTTGTGCAATTTTGGGCACAGGGATGATATCTGTGGGTCCACCGATAGCAGTTATTGGCTTGAAGAATAAAACTGGGTAGGCTGGCTTAGGCATTTTGATCTGGTATCGGACCTTCGGTCAGCAAGGACAGTCAAATGAAAAAGGCTTGTGTGTCCCGTACGAACCTCCAATGCGTGCCTGCAACATGTTAACATCATAGAGCACCAATCTAGGACACAGAGCTGCTTACTTTGCATAATTCAAGCCTAGAAGTCTGACAGTAGGAATCTGCTCCCACGCCAATGGTGCCAACAACTTCTTTATGGCCTATACAGATTCGTCAATCATGTTATCTCACAACTCGTAACCTCAAATAAGGGCTCCACGCACTTTCGTCTCATTAGTAACCTTGTACTCTCCAAAAATATCGCCTGTAATCACTTTCGCATGAGTAGCCTTGCGAGCGTCGTACGTCGACCCTGGAAGAATGGCGTCACCGAAGTAAATCTTGCCGTCGGTCGAGATGAAGCGGACTAGACGCTAGTGCCTTCATCAGTATCGAGGTCTGACATCCGACCGCCGTAGATTGACTAAGTATACTTACAGAGAACGACATGATTAATGCAAAGACAAAGTCAGGAACGGCCAATGTTCGGAGATATTGCGGGGGAGCCTGGTGCTTTTTGCCGCAAGTTACCCGGCCATAATTTTGGACGCCAGCCCATCCGATGTCTCAGCAGGACGGCATGCAGTTCGCGTATTCCATTGGCAATTAAACAACGCGTGTATTTCGCCGTCCAATATGATTCTGTCATCTAAGAATATTTGTATCTTGCACTTTACGTTTCTGAACGCGATTGTGTACAAGTTACTGACGAATCCGACGGTGGTTTCTGGTCATGGCTTTGTCTTTATTCTAGGTCGCGCCATGAGGTTGGTAAGTTACTCTTCACGCCAATGCACGCGTCTACACTTGTGATTCTTTTCCCATTTCAATATCTGGGGCATGTTTGGCTATGTTATTATATGCCCTAATTTGCCGGCTATAGCCTGACGCGGAATTTAAAGAAGATGATCCAGCAGTCGGTGTCATCGCCATTCTCCTACTCTATCTCGGCATTTCAGATCTCGCGACAATCCTTGCACCGAATCCGAGGTTCCTAGAAGTAGCTGGTATGTAAAAGCCATAAACGTCTATTCCACCTTTTGCGGTTTACACATACAATTCTGGCCACGACGCATGTGGGACTACAATGTATTGTTGATGGTTTGCTTGGAAACTGTAGAAGCATCTAACTCCGTGTGGGGATTTGTAGTTCCGTTTAGGTTGATGCTTGCATTTACGGTTAGCGGGTTTGCGTACGTGGCGCCTGAATCTAACATCGCGATATCGAACTCTCTGGTATTCGCGCTGAGTTTTGTTGAAGTCGTGCTCCAGTTTTGGTTGTTTGTCACGTTGCGAGAGGAGAGACGTGGGCAGCCTCAACCGCAAGGTCCGCCTGAATAGCCATTGTGGCTGGCTCGGCTTGGGATGGTTCATGAAACAGACGGACGAATGATGAAGAGTATGCATTCTGGAGAATTGCAATTATGCCTTCGGTGGGCTCACAACAGCCACTCAGACAACTCCTTTCATCACGGTTCGAACGAATTTGAGTCTCTACTTTTGTATATATCCAGGAAAATTTGGTAGGGCTAAAAAGTACAGTTAAGTCAGTTAACATTTTACAAGATTTCGAGTTTTCTGAGAGGAGAAGCTCGCACAGCATGTAGGAGAAGTCTCTGTAAAGATATTTTATCGAGTCGTTGCCGCGGCAATTTACTCGCTTTGCATTGGTCTCCCTGATCTGTTTCGCCCTGTCAGAGTGCTCTCAGATTGGTGTCAAATTCTGGAAATTTCCCTTATTGGGAACATGAGAAAACTAAGTGGGCTTCGGCTAGGAATTAACTGATCTTGCGTGGAAAATCACCACATCTGAAGAGGTTAGGCAACCTGATCTCGTCAGTCGACAAATAAACGCTTAATCGCTGTGGCTTTAATTGCCTCTCAAATGCTCACCGGCGAAAATGCGAACCATATCATTGTTTCAAAGAGATCTATCTACACGTAGCACGGGCAAACAGCCTTCCTATCAATAGTGGCATTTGGCAAAACCCAAGAAATGAACATTCAGCCCAAACATCAAAACACTATGGTCCTGACATATACAAACGTAAGGTCGTAATCACTGTGTCGCATATATAGACGAGACACTTTCTGTACCAGCCAGAGCAATTATCAAGCAAATAAAATCAAAATATGCAATGCCTAAATATCTAAATATAGAATTATGGAAGCCAACTGCCCGACTCAAGACGCCACAATGAGGAAAATGCACAAACTAATCACAAAGTCATGTAGGAAAACCGCGACCGAAAGCAGAACATATTTTTGTCTGAGCCAACAAGTCAAATGTACACGTGTGGTGTATATATGTAAACGCACAGTGAAATATATTATGGCGCAAGCCAAGCGACTGTTAGATTTTCAGATTAATAAGCTCGATTGGCGGCTGAACCGATGAGGGACAGCGGTTTGGCACAACGCGAAGGGATTCGGCCGGGAGTCCTCCCGGAAGTTCTCTAGCAGTACCCGCGGAGATTTGTATCGTCCTTATCGATGAGCCGAAAGTGTACCGGTGGGCAGAGCATGCCGCTACCGTCGTCCGCCACTAGACCCGCTTCTGACTCGGACCTGAATTGATCGTAGTGAGCCTGATCCAGAGCTTGCGTCCGGTAATGGTGCAGCTGGTACGGCTGGTGATGGTCCCAATACGCAATCTGCGGAGTGTGCACGACCGTCATGTCGAGCACCACGTTCTCCGCCGGCTCGGTCGTAATCGATATTGTCGCGTCCAAGTGGTATGGGACAGGGGCCGACGATGTCGGCCACGACTGACTCGAACAAGATGACAACGGAGTAGGTGTAATGACATGGTGGGAGTTACCGGACTGTAAAGAGTACTGCTGGTCTTGCGGGCTTCTGTTATAGCACCAATCAGCGCTCTCGCCCTCGAACAATGAAGAGCTGCCATGTCGCTGGGCGTGAAAATGGATGCCAGAGACGTTGAAATCCGACATAACTAATGTGGGCTGCGGGGGCCGTTGCGGGCTGCACGGGGCAGTTTTGACACCGGATGAGTTCGCGAAATTGAGTTCTTCTAAGTCTCCAGGTGTCGGTTGCACTTGTAGGTCCATAAGTTGACTGTTCTCGGTGATCTTGGCCATCTTAAAGTCCGAATGGGCCCTGAATGGCTTGTGCGTGTCGCAAGAAGATTTGACTGAGTATTCTTCGCTGTCTTCATCATCATCATCGTCCATGTCGTCGTCATCAGATCCGTCGCTATCGCGGTATTCTAGACCGTATCCGCGGGCGTTTCTGCAGCCGGAATCAGGAAAGCTCGAGATGTGGTCGGCGTAGTCGCTGACACAGAGGACTACAAAGCCATTGTCGTGCTTCTCCTCATACTCCCGCCAATGGTGAGGGTGGTATGGACTGAAGATTGGCGTCGCGGTTGCTGCACGAGGTTAGATGGAGCCGTACTGTCGGACATGCGTTGCGAAATCTTACAATCGTAAACAGGACATCCGGCCGTGTCGGTGACTTTCGCCAACTTCCTCAAGACTCTAGGCGTATCGTCCTTGTAGTTGAGTCGTCGCGTATAGTCGCAGACGATTCCGAGGCGTGCGCAAGGCTTGCACTTCGGTTGGGCCTCGTCGCACTTGACCTTGCGATTCTAAGAAACGACATTAACGCTCAGTTTGCCGTATACGTAGAAAAGTAAACATACTCGACAGGTCCAGCATCCGTTACGGGACCGAGGAACTTTCTTGACGCACTTTGCAGGCGTAGTCATGGTTCCTGAGACTGCTGACTTGTGCCTTCGTGGTGATGGCAGAGACGCTTTCGATTTGGCGCTCGGCGGTGACACAGCGGGCAATTGGGAAAGGACTATCATAGGACTGCGGTGGAGATGAGTGCAGAAGAAAGAGCAAGCTGGGCATACACCTACAGACGGCAATTAGACGTAATGACTTGGGTGAGGGATACTACAGAATAGTGCTCTGATCTGCAGAAGTGGAATGTCGTGACATATCCTCCTACCTGCCCAGGACATTACGCCAGAGCATATGAGACAAGTCCACTTCTGCGAACCCCGCTACGGACTTTAGACTTCACTAGTCCCGCAGTAGCCCAACGTCTAATGTCTACTCTCTCTTACAGTCATGCATCGTTCGATATCTATTGGCTTTCGCAATAACACTAATAAAAAGAGATGATCCATTCCACGGCGCGCGGTCATATATTGGGCAGGCAATTCGTTCTGACACGTTGAGGCAAAACGCGGCAGCAACACGAGTAAAGACCAGACGATTCCGCGAAAACGGCGCAACGGCCGAAGAGCAAAGAGTGGGTGGGTGAACGCCAAGAGGATAATGCTAACAACACGACCAAAGGTTGTATTTTGCCGACAGTAGCATCCTGCAGCAATACAGTATCCCATTAGGGTAGCAGTTATGACATGATACGTCCATGGGCCGGGCTGAGCAGATCTCAGACAGGCATAAGTGTTGCGCCGCATCATGCAGATCACGCTAACCCATTGCGGCAGCGATCGGCCGGAAAATTGGCGGACAGAAGTTCTAGAAGCCACGCACATGCGAAGCACGTGCCTTGCTCCGAACAGTTGAATGCGCAATCAGCGTTCGGCCCTTACCAGACGTGGATTTTCCTTCGCAGCTAGAGCCGCAAGCCCGCAATTCTCGAGCCTGCACGACAACTCTCTGCGTCTGCTCTCTATACGTGCACACTGGCGGCGGCAGCTGATCTGTGGACGTTGCGCTAAGCGAGACCGAGATTGATGGCGGGTGATACGGCTCTCTTTTCCTGGCGATCGATCAGATACAGACTGCTCTGCGTAACGCGCCAATCAATATATAGTGCGACCGCCGCTGGCTCGGTCTAGCTATGTCTAGTGAAAATCGAGCTGGACAAGTCCCATTTGCAGTCGACATCGTTATCAGGTCCGCTTATATCTCTGTAATGTATTTACGTCGCAGACGGAATAGCACCTTGTCACATTTACAAAGACTACTCATCCTGCCGCTGTAAGAAAACTGTCTGCCTTTTTCTAAGCACAGACTCGGACCGATGTGGTATTCCCGCCGAGTCCCACCCATTAAACCAACCTGACTGACATGCCCTTGTGACTTGAGCACGTGTCAACCCAAGGCTCAGATGCTCAACATTTTCTGTCACGTGCAGATAACGTTCGTGAAAGCCCTAGCAGCGCTTACGCGGGACGATAGCGGCTTGATCCTGCTGTACCTGTACTTGACTGAACGGCGATAGCACTGCTCCACGTGCCCCTAAACTCCAAAGACGAAGGAATAGTTAATCGCTGGGCTTGCCTTGTCCAAATCGTCAGTACAGAATCCTGCAGCCGAAGTCGTAAAGGTTCATTGTTAGTTCTGCATGGAACTTTGGGCTATCACACTGACAACGGAGCTAATGAAGACGACTCGCCTGGCAAAAACACCGTTGCTTTTTCTTACGAGACCTGTTATAGGATGGGTGCAGAACGGCGCATCTGCGGTTACTGGATATGCAGATCACACGAGTCAGCACCAAGAAACCTCACACACTCTGTACGAAACGAACCATGGTACGAGGTGCGGCCCCGTGGGATCGCCCACTGACAGTGAACTCCATTTAGTCTCCACAACAATAACGCGATCCGCAACGGTTCCGGCTCATTCACTGTTGATTCTCCGGGGCGCCGGAATCAAAGGCCGCTGCGGCATGCTAATAGCTGCACTCGGGCAGACATGGCACAATTACAAAGAGCTCGCTCTACTACTGGAGAGGTTCCCTTCGTTATCTTGTTCATTACTTCCCTAAGCCATGCCTGGAGCCGCCGATTTGTACCCCAACCCTGATATCTTGCAATGTCGCGAAACACGAACCTTCTCGGTATGTGAAACGACTACCGCAGGAGGACTGCACATATGGCTTCCGCTCATAACAAACCAATAAAATTCGACATTGAAAACAGCCGGAATGCTGCTCAACATGCGAGGACTGGACAGCCTACAGTCTACAACCTCAAACATGCCTCGTCATCAGAACTAAAACTAGATTGTATAACCAATGTTATTGACCGTCAAATATCAACTCTACCTGTTTCTAACTTTCTGCAACTTGAATCGCGTATTCCGGGACGTGTGAATCTTGAATGATGTTGATTGTAGTTAAATCTTAGATGCTCCAGTCCCCGACATCGCCGTACTATGCCCGCAAACCATGAGAGAGTCTTAGAAACACCCGTCCTTTCCAAGTCGGGTGAGCCTTGCCAATAGGGCATTCATAGGGTGATCCTGGTCCGACTAGGAATCCTAGTCTGGGCCATTAGACCGGACTTTAAGCCGGGACTGTGCCATTCTAGTCATAGGCATTGTCAGCTGCGATGCCATTTGTACTTGGCCACTGGTCCATAGTTCATGTTGGGGGCTGGTGACTATTGGATTTCAGAGTGGAGCTTGCCGCGGTATTTTTTTGGGCCAACTCTAGAGGCTCGATGACTGAGATAGCCTCTATGAGAAGGACATGGTGACAGAGCAGATGAATACATGAAATCCGAGGCAGACTAGTTTACAGCCGTACGATCAGCTGCCCGGAAACGACTGCAGACAATCTACCGCACAAGTGATCGAGACGAGCTCAAAATTCGCCATAGGGCACACAAATTTCGCGCTACGGCACTCGCGCTGCGGCACGCACTAACTGGATGTCTTCGATTCGCATGGTGAAGAAAGTCAAATTCCGTATTAGAATAAAGTGAGGTACTTAGTATTTGTGTCTTGGTTGGGCAGTAGTAGGGAATACAATGCTCTCCAAGCCTTGCCCGACTGGCCCAAGAACTATTAGTCGAGAGACCTCTAAATGTCGACCGTCCTACAATCTGAGATTGATTGGCGACTTTTCCAGTTTGAGGTATTCTGGAGTGAGATTCCTCCGGCCCAAGATCAGTGCGACCGACTCAGTCATGGCTGACTCACGTATCCATGAGCGAGGGGCCAGCGGATCTGATGGCTCTCCACGCTCTCGAAACCACTCATGCGCATCGATCAGCCTCGACTCGACAGCCTGCTTGCCCCGTATTAGACCGCAGTGCTGAACCTTTATCGTGTGCTACAAAACAAGCTCATTAGTGGCAAGAAGGAACGGCCACGGATATTGCAACATCTGCTTCTTGGAGCTTGAAGAGTTGGCCCGCACGCCGATCAAAATTATAACCCTTGAGCCTGATCCCAATGAGGAAGTGTAGCTAAGCAACGATTTGTCAATTTTCGGCCCAGGGACGAACCTGTCTGTGCCCGTCTCATCCGTTCGGATCCGTCACGGCATCGCCATTCGTTCTACACTCTGTTCAGAAATTCCCGTTCCCGCGTTGTTGCTCCATCTTATCTATAGCGATGAAGGCCACATTCATGCCAAAACTTTGTCCTACCAGACCATACGAGCTCCCGCTATTTATCTTTACTCCACGCCAGCGGATGTCCATATTGGACGGCCCAATTGTCGTTGCGTACTAGTCACCAACCACATTGTTAAAGTAAAAAGTTACAAAGACAGCTGCTCTAGCGAGATCTACTTGCCAATTCATTGGTAATTACAAGCTGATAATTTATGAGTTCAGAGGGAACGAGACTCAATTCAGCCGCGTCAGGAGTGGATATGAGTGATGATATCTACATCTCGTTGCCATAGCTTCTCAGTCTAGTACATAGTATGAATATTAATTATTATATTATAATGTTTGTTCGTGAGAGTTTGATTGTTCGGTATTTGACATATATATCACGTATAAGCGCCACTATTCCTTGCTTTGGCTTATCGGCTGAAATTATGGACCAACAAGTATTCCACGTTTAGTATATGTTGGCGCAGCGCCGGCAAAGAAGCTCGCTGCTGCGCGATTTATTCAACGTTACACGCGCAAATGAACAGCGATCCCATTCATTCTGTATCTATGCCCTCCAAGATACCATTATGACCATAGTATTCCCAAGATTAGCTTCGTAGTTGAGCCGTTCAGCTTTCGAATGTGCTATTTGCTACGAACTATAGGCGACCGTCATGCCGCATGGGTTCCGGGAGGGCAGACGTAGCGGGTTTGGTGAAGGTGATCGAGAACGTTTTTGGCAGAATGGGGTTAGGGCACAGTCTTTCGCACTTCAGACTGGCAATCTCAATTAAACACATCACACGCCGCGATTGCGAACTTGGATCATTCCGTCGCGTCGCCGACCACGGTCTGGATTCTCTGTTCTTTTCTATTTCTGGCTTCTATGTCTCTCGTCTGATTAATATCTCCGCCTGTCCCCGCTGCTGCACTTCCCGCTTGATCTCGCTTCCATCCTCACATTGTTCTGCTATACTTTCATGCGTCCTAGTCCGTATTGATCGATGCAATGACTCAAACCAAAAATCTGACTCTTAGTACAGAGAAGCCCTTCATACTGACACTAACCAAAATCAGATTCTTAGTGCACACGGAACCTTTCGTTTACGTATAGGGAGGCGTCGCAGGATTGGGTCCTTGCTGGCGAGAACCAAGCCACTTGGTAACTTTCCTGCGACGCCTTCTCAGCAGGGCGATGGATTATCTGTGACAAGAAGGGGAGTAGTTATTGAGACAATGACGCTAGCCAAATTAGATTCCTGGGCGCACGAATGTTTCGTCTAGTGACACTAGCCAAAAAATCAGATTCGAGTTGTGACAGACTAAGATGCTAGCGCGCGAAAGTCCTTCGGGCGAGTAGCGTGGTATTCTTTGTTGTATCGCCTGGAAGGTAGAAGATACATGATGACTCCCATTATAGGCCACGTCTGGTGTGACTTTGTCTTCAATTGTTGCACGCCGTCGATCGATACTGCCAGTTAAAGCCTGAAGTCGTTCGCTGCATACCTGCCGGTCTGCCGTAATCTGAAATGCTGGTCCGATAAATCTTCGTATGTTTCTATGGCGGTAGTAAGTCGATTAAAATTTCTTTAGTTCGAATCCAGTTTATAAGCCGCATTTCGTATGTGGTATTTAGACAGCTAGGCCGAATTGTTGTACCAGAAAGTGATAGATGCGAAAGTTCTTTTCATTCGGACGAAGTGCTCATATGATACCGGGGTTTCTGCAAGCTGTCTCTCTACGGGTGCAGGAAATGGAGGAATGTGCCGCTGGTCGGAGCTTAAGTTGGCGGGACTACCACCTGCCCGGAATCAGTGGGCGTAGACTGCTTTCTTCTCTAGGTATTTCCGGCGACGGTAAGGGCGTCTGAGTAACGACAAGACTCTGAGCTGTCAAGAAGCGAACTAGACAACGGGCCAATGTTACGGTGATTGGTTAGCCGGCTCGGGGACATGTCGCCTCGACCATCTTGGATTTTCAGGGGCAAATTTGTTAGTGCCCAGACATACCCAAGCAGTCCAAATTACACAAAACGGCAATCCTTATCCCGAATTTGTTCCCCATCACACAATATGATTCGCAATTTCGGCTAATTTTATGAGCCTGTGGTCCGTGCACCTTGCTCTGTGCTCATCCTCGGCCCCTAGCCTTATATTGGCCCAAAAAGGGCTGGGATTGCAAAACTCGGGTATCTTATATCAAAACACAACTTAACGTTCATATTATAATCTGGCCCAGATACTCCCAGATGTTACGGCACACTCAGGAAAATAGCCGGGTTCACGGTTTCGTCTATCCTATTTTAACAAGGCTTCGGTGGCACTATCATGCGGTGGATTCCATCTTAAAGAACGAGGTTTGCAGGGCTCCTTTGCAAGCGGGTATTTTATTTAAGCGTTGATAATATACGACTCACTGTCCGCGAACAATCTCCGGGTTCCTATGCGATCTTTGTCCACTATTATCCGTAGTTGCATAAGTCTTCTCTGGAACGGTGAGAAACAATAAAACTTTCCGATCCATTAAGAATTGCTACACTGCACTCATATAACTCAACCGGTGCTACACAATATGATTTGGAAACCAGAACACGATAACTCTTTTCCCATTGTCCACCTCGCCCAAGCAAAATCGCAAGAAATTATATTTTATGACAAAGATGCCAACTTAAGAATAAGCTACTGCAGACCTTGCAGACCTGAAATAGAGCCCATGCCTCTCTCTCTAATTTTCTGCTGGAATCGGTAAATCAAACTCGCGGCAAAACGTTTCCAGCGTCTTCGCTGCATGCACTCTATATTCCTCGTTATTTCGTTTCGATTCGGCCAGAAACAGCTATATAATTGAAGACTAGTCAGATTGATGCCAAATGGTACCGCACGTCAACCCAGTGCATGCGAACGTAGAGAACCAACCTTAAACAGCTTATCATTTAGCTCCACTTCTCGGCGAACATATCCCTTCATCTTCACCGACAGACTAGCCAAGGCCTCTAATACTGTTTCTTTGCCCGCCCAGCTTCTTCCAGAAGATGCCTTAATCAAAATCTCGAATAGCCTACTGGTATCCGAGATTTGGTGGCCTATAGAAGAAATGTTAGTTTGTCTTCCGTCGAGGTGTTCATACTTGAAAATCGAGCAACACGTACCGACGGCATTACTCGCATCAGCCACACTTAACGCTACGGTCTGCCGAACGCGCCACTGTCGGCTTTCCAAGTGCAACGACGTAAGACTCATTATTTCAGGAAAATATAGTTTGACTGCGCCGACTCCGCCAGTATTGTCCGTCCAGACATTCGCAAACGTGCTCTTAATTGCTTTCTCAGGATCATGTTGGGCTACGTAGACAAATGGCAATATCGAAGATGCGAGGGCCGTAAACTTATCAGAGGCGTGCTTGCTTATGGCGTTGATAATTGAACCAGAGATTACCCTTGAACGCTCATCCTCAGTCTCAAAGTACATCCTTTCAGCGGTAGCAACTAGCTCCAGTACCTTTGCATTGGTGGCAACACGACACAAGTACCCCGAAGTCGCAGCATAAGATGTTGCGACCGTATCATTTCGATCGGAAAGCTGTGGAGTGATAGCTTTTAAGAACCGATCCGCATATGGCCGAATAAGGTCAATATTCCGTATCACCATTGTGACAAGAACGCGACTAATAGCGACTTTCGAGGGTAAGCCGACACTCTTGCGAATTGTTGCCTGCAATTTCGGCACCAGCTCTGTCATTGTATCAGCATCCAGCAGGTCAATACATTTGTCGATGGCATCCATCATTGGCGAGTTCCGGATACTCGCCATACGGGTTGCATCAATCTGTGTGCCAATCAGAATTCCATTGCAATCTTACTCCCACGTATCACATTTTTACTACCAAGCAATGGTACTTACCGCATTGCCAGTCAGGCCATATTTGTCCGCATTGAGCGCAATGTAATTGATAGCTTGTGGTTCCAAAGTTGACAAAAGCCCCAGTAATTCATCTACGAGAGTTGGTATGAACGGCCTGAGAGCCACGCCGCTTTTCTGCACTAATTTCAATAGCGTATCTGAAATCAATTAGCAACAACAATCCTATATCGAATCGAAAGTCCGTACCCAATGAGGAGGCTTGAACTTCTGCAGCCTGAGATTGGAGTCCGGCGTTGCCGAGTAGGAACGGAAGTAGCGTTTGCAGCATCGTCGTGGCCCGCTGTTGCGATGCTCCGCTCTCCACAGTCCGCACTAAAGAATTTGCCAGATTTCGGCACAGTGACATAGCCTGTACTCTCACGCTCTCTTTGATATCATCCAAGGCGCGGAAACTCATCAGCCAGATTCTCTCCAGAGAACTCTCGTACTACAATATGTCAGTAACTTCTACACAACACGACGTTAACTAGAATACCTTCTGTAATTGTGCTCCGTCTAAAAGATCTTGTAATGCAGCGCAGCTATAACCATTAGCATTACTGCAACGTTTCGAGCTTCAGAATGACAATCTTTACCTTGCCTGACGCACACGCCACTCTCGATCGCCAATTCTCTTCAGCAGTTCCTCAAGAATGTCATCGAATTGACTATCAATAACTTCCGCCGAATCGGAAATGAGTGCATTCCAGATATCCTTCATAGACTGTTGCACGGCCAGGTTTGGATCGTAACGGTATCTATACAACTTCGGAACTAAGTTCTTTCCAAGGCGCGGATTTGATGCCAGAATGTCATTCAAGCTAGCCTTAGAAAGTATAGAACCCAGACCAAACGCTGCACCTCGTCTTGTTGACCATATTGCCGAGCTAGATGCCAGTGACATGAACTTGTAGATCAGGCTAGGATCGCCTGCCTCAGCTGCCAGACTCAGAATCTAAAGCACGTTAAAAGAGCTCAGGTATGAATAAATGCTTCAGGCGACATTCGTACATCTTTGTATGTAGAGACAGATCCATCGCCAGTATTCAGAACACCAGGATCGAAGAGTTGAGTTTCGGCAGATATCGTGCTTGCAGTCTCTGGATTTCGACTGTCTGACGTGAACGACTGAACAAGACTGCGCAATAAATCATCCTTAAGATTATGGTCTCCCTTTTCGTAAACTAGAGTTAGTCCTCGCGATGCAGACTCCTGAACAAGATCTATGATAAAAGTTAATTTTGCCAAATATAAACAAACCGTAATGAAGCCAAGTACCATCTCTGTCACCAAGAAATCCTAAAAAGGCGAAATGAATCAATTTTAGATGTTTCAATACTGGCTGAAGGTGACCACAAAATTGCAATAAGCTCAGAAGCCAGATACAAGAACCCTTCGATAGTTAGTAAATTCGCACAATATCACTCAAATTGACTAAGTTGCATACTCTCTTCAATGACGGTTTTGTGCTCTTGCACATCTCTAGCACCTTATCCAGCACACTATCCAGAATATCCGACCTGTCAAAATCAGGCTGCAGTCCTTGAATATCGAGAGACCGCCTAAGAGCCGTGGAACCCCATCCTGCGGCCACTATTGACAATGCCTCACCACTGGACAACAAAAATTCAATCTGCTGAGACTCGTGTAAGGCATATATTGAATCTGCGGCCTTTAGCTTCGCTTCAGCGTCAGGTAAAGAAATAGACATATTGCCCAAAGCCAACAGAGCTCGTTCGCTGCTAGTTTGCTTGACAATCTGAAGTAGCAATTCCGATGTCTTGATGACATCATCAGATGAGCATGTAGCGAGAACTTTATATGCCCCTAGCTGTGAAATTGCTGCAATGGACGCATCGCGCAGTGGTGTGAAGTTTTGCTTGCCCAGAATCTTTAGCAAGATCTGGAAATAGTTGCCAATTAACTGTCCAGGAATCGCAGTTAGTCTACCCCGCAAATTCAGTCGGGACAAGAGGTAACCTAAAGACACGATGGATCCATGCATTTGGGGAAAACTCTGCATAGTAATTACTCGTTAGCTTCTTCTCTTGTCGTTGACTCAAGCCTATCCTACCGCTGCATCATCGCCTGACAATTGCATAAAGTTGTGAGCCAGCTCCTTGACATTGTCGTCTGTCGTCGCGGACCCTAGTATGCCGACCGCATGGGCCGCAAGCAGCCTTGTTTCCATGTTATGGCTAACGATCAGTGGTTCTAAAAACGGAACTCCCACCGCCGATACTAATTTCCACGCCGACACCAAATCGTCCGATCCCAAGCTCAGTAATTCAAGCCAAATTTCGCCAGCTGGGAGCAAGCCTGGGCGCTGACTGAGAAAACCATTAAATGCGAATTTTATGAAAGTCTGCAATGGAGAGTCTTCACTCCACCACCGAGCCAGCAACTCTTGCACATTTGCCCGAGCACCCTCATCAAGCGCGACGGCCTCATCCAACTTGTGCTCCCATCCTTCATCAATTATCGATATCTTACTATTACTTTCAAATGCCTTCATGAATAATATTTGGCGTAGAAATTGCAAAGACGGAATAAGGTCAGGGGGCGGGTTATTGCTTATTAAGACAATGCTCTGACCAGATTTCGCCGTCCAGCTGTCCATCAAAAAGGATACCATATCTGAGAATTCTGGAAAGGCATATTCCGCATCATTAAAGTCTTCTGCACTAAACTTGTATTCAGGACGATGAATCCTACGAAACCAATATGGATGCAGTCCTACAGATGGTTAGGTCTAGAAATACCAACAACAGGTGACATTTACTATACCTTTCTTGGCCTCTGCCACAATATCGGCTCTGTTTGTCGGGTCAAGACCTTGAATGCATATGTATCTTGCCGCGGGGTCACTAAATGGCAGGGCAGCTATGCAATATCTAAGTGCCAAATACTGACAGTTTGGATACTCCGGACCAAGATTCATCTGGTTTAACAACAATGTTCGAAGTTTCGGAAGAGTATCCTCATCGAATTGAGCTAAGACTGGAATCAGAGTGCTGAGCGACTCCTGTACCGAATTTCTCATCTCAGGATGTTCATCCTTCAAACTAGCGAATAAAAATGTAATGACGTCAAGACTGTGCCTGAAAATTTCTGGAGCTCTTTTTGCCAAAGATCCGATAGCTTCGTAAGCGAAACCTCGCAGAGTTCGTTCTTGAACATTAGTTGTGCGGGCGGTGGGCCATCCTGAAGCTTTGATCCATGATTGCAGATTCTCCGTTATATTAACGGCAATAGGTGCCAGGATATCAGAAGACGCGAGTTTTGCAGTCCAGTTAGCAAATTCAATAGCCGCCATCCTCTCCTTAGGGGAGTCCGATGATATTCCAGTTTCAATCATTTGGACCATTTGAGTTGGAGTATTTGCTGCTCGGCTACTTTTGCATAGTAACTGAAGAATGCGAGTTCTGAGCTTCACGGTAACAGGCGGCGCTCCTTCGTGACCCAGGAACAGCTCATACAGTCCGCTCACTACATCCTCGCGCTCATAGTCAATGGTTATCTTCCTCAACAAATCTTCTGCTAAACTATAAATATCTGAGGTATTGTCCTGTGAGCCAGCTAGACAGGGCCAAAATTTCTCATAATCTGTGAAAGCACCAGCGACGAACTTCAGAATGGCGCGTTTCATTTGCAACAGTTGGACTGGCGTGATCGTCTCCTTGGCATTCGATGTGATAAATTCAAACTCTGAAGGGGTAACGCCAGGACAGGATAGCGCAGTCATTTGCTCTGGCGTTGAGAAAACTGACAAGTTTAATAACATAACTGCGGTAAAGTGTTTCGACAGAAGCTGAGCATCTTCCGCAGCTTTGTTGAATCCAAATTTCTCTCTAAGTAAATCTTCTTCTCTTGATCCTCTTTCCGGGGCATTCCACTGGGGTAGCAGCTTTAACACAATGGCGAACAGTGACTTTTGAAACTGTCGCTCATAAGTGGAGATGCCTTGGATCACTTGCGGTAGAATATCATTTTGTTGCTACACAAATTAGGATTAGCACATTTGTTTAAGATGGCTGACAAACAGACCTCTCGGGTTATTCGATCGACTGCTATCTGTATGTACATAAGACAGAAGTTGCGCATCAGAATGCTGTCCCACTCGGCCTTTGGATCTCTGAACTGTGCAAGTAAAGTCTCTGTTGGCAACGAAATTGCACTGTTACCAGGAGTTAGCATATCCGAGTAATGTTTTCGAAAAGGCCCATTACTTACTTGGACTTGATACGCGTGTTGATATGATTACATATCGAGACCACTTTATTGCGAACCACTTCATGCGGGGATGCCAGTTTCAGTAATAAGGGCGCTAGATACACTTTCAGAAGCGCTTCTAGTTTCTCATCCGTATTTGCTAAAGCAATTCTCATTTCAACTTTGTTAACCAATGCTAACTCTGCGCTTGCCATGGTGACGAAGCGTTGGGATTTGTTACGGATCAGAAAGACTGGCGATAGCGGACTGAAGTGTTCACAGTGGCAATAGCATGAAATTATACCGCCTTTTCAACGACAAACCAACTTATAGAATAAATGCTAACGACGGATTTGGTCGAGTCAACAATGTCTCTGCATCGGCTAGAAGACCGAGGATTGACTAGATGTCAGCACTGCCTTGGAGGGTTGAGGTTTACTAGTCGAACTACTAAGGCGCGTGGCCTGAACTTTCGTGCGGCTGAGATCATTACCCCCAGTAACTCGTTAATCCTTGCCTGCTTGCATAACTGTCTCGCGCTGGCATGCGTGTGCCTGGAGTATCGTCGTCATGCGAACTCATATCGGCGAGCAAAAGCGTGCATGCGTACGATAATGCTACTAGATGTCCAACGAGTTACCTATACCTAGGAACATTCACGGAAATCAGCCTCTCTCTGCAACGAATATAATAACGTACGTTATTTAATTGACAGGACGATCGAAGCAGAGTGAGCGAATGCTGATGAAGTAATATAGTGTCGTGCAACTGGTCGTGCAACTGGCCCTTCTGATAGAGGATAGATAGTTGATAGATATGGGTCAGTTGCAAAGTGGTCAAAGTGAGGCGAAGACTTTCACTCCTCAGGAGATTTCGCACAAATTTGCGACTAAATGTGGATCTCAGTTTTCTGGTATTGAACTGTGGGCATTTAAGGTACTGGCTGTTATGTATCTCGGTTGTCGAGTTTCCATTAACTATCGGACAGGATGTGTTTCGGCGGCATGGCAAAGTTTACAATGGAGTGTACTACTGGACTGAGCAAGATTTGTAAGAGTATCGCAGCTTTCATACGATCTGTCATTTACTTACAATTTAGTACCAAATTTCTAGAGATACCTGGGTCCACAGCTGAATCGGGGAGAATACTCTATGCTATGGTGCATTACTTGTGCGCGTTTCCCTTTCTTCGTCCTCGCCATCCACCGCTCACATTTTCTCAAGTCGCACCAACGACTCTCACATTTGAGAATATGGTAAAAATTGTCGTTTTGTTCACCGGTCGATACAAAAGCATCCTGACAGGCGACTACGACTTCTTGAAGCTCTTGTTCTGCGCAATCGCCTACTATGAAGAAGTACTAGCAGAAGACAAAGAGTTCAAAGAGAAGAAAGCGTCCAGGTCCAGTCAGGAGGAAGAACCAACGTCCGAGAAGCTGAAAAATTCGCCTGAGACAACCAGGAGTGGTTCTAACGATGAGAAAATGGGATTCTGGGAGAAGAAGTTCACAGCGTTGGCTAATCTCACAAATTCGTCCAGCAGCGCCTCTAGCTCAGCAGCATCTGCTGGGTCGTCGGATACAGACAGTGGCGAAGAATTCCTCAATATTGACCTTGAAAATGTATCGACTTGGTATGATTTGGATCTGATCAAATCGTACGATAACATTGATATCGAGTTATTACGGATCTCACCCACGTCACTATATCACATCTTTCAGCTCCTTCTTGCAATTGGGCCATTGCAGCCTCAAGAGCCCATTTCGACATACTCAGATCATTTCGCGGAGCCCGCTATTGGTAGATATAGGTCCGTTGCGAAGAGCATGACGCGATCGTTTGATCCGAACTGGGCGGTGGGTAATGCAACAGATCACAATGCTGTGCTTGAGACTGGGATTAGCTACTCCCGCTTCTTCACGGTTGTAAAATCGGTCATGGTGGGTGTCGCATTTATCTTTAGATGAAGCATTAATTAACGCGATCGCAGCCATTCGCATTTGACGGGCTGGCGGTTCTGTTCGAGCATTTTTTGTTCAACCAGCGTATTGCACCCAGCTCACCAACAGCTCCACAGGTTTCATCGATTGCAATCCCAGCAATGGTAGGCTCACCACCTGTAGATCACCCATTTGCATCACCAAAAGATCACGATGGTCTAGAAGAACCGAATGAAGAAGGAGCAAATACAGTTATTTTGGCTCTATCTAAGTTACCCGAGCCTACGAAACTAATGAATGCCACTATGATATCGCAATTGGCTACATTTATGGATATCAATAGTTTTCATTTGTACGGTGGCCTGAAGAAGCTCTATGTGGGATCAGAGGCCGGTTTTAGCATGGGTTCTTTTGAGCAGAAAGTGTTCAAATGGAACGCACCCACGATTGTCCTTATTTCGGGCTATATCCTAGCGCCTGAGCCAAAAGGCGCAAGAGAACGTGCATTCTCCGATCTGCTACCACCTGTTCGATATGGCAACAGTACTGGCCACGTTACTAAGCACAATGGTAAAGTAACGTATGGCGCCGTTGTAAATACACCTTGGAAGATTTCGCACAAAGAATGTTTCGGCGATAACTCGACAGCCCTTTTCCAGCTAGAGCCGGTCCAGGATATGTTTCGATCAAGTGGATATAACGGAAATTACGTGTACTTCTCGAAGAGCCTTGGTTTAGGATTCGGGAACTTGCCGCCAAAGCAACATTCCCATCAGAACCATGGCGCCCCTCAGTATGCATTCGGTGATTTGTCGCTAACTTTAGACCATGCTCTCGAGTTTGGAGTGTTTAGACACGTCGGGTCAGAGACCTTTAGATCGAGTCAGATCCGTGAACATGTCGACTTCGAAGATAGATTTGCGATTACAGAATTAGAGGTCTGGGGTTGTGGAGCAGATGAAGTGTTGAGAGAGCAAGCTAGGCTTTGGGCATGGGAAGAAAAGGAAGCACTACTTCGGAAGAATGTTAATCTGTCGAAAGATATCGAGGAATCGCGAGCCTTGTTGGAAATGGCGGGATTAGTAGGAGGCGGTGGAAGACGATCAGGTGGGAGTGTATGAGCGTGGCTCGTTAAGCATGTACTCTGGTTCTTACTTATTAGTACGGGGAGGGGCATTTTTGGTGTACATATAGAAAGCTGTTGTTGGTCTCATATCTATTCGATTCGTTACAGGCTTGGGTTTAGATTCAGTGGATCGAGGAATTATTATGTTAGGATTGGTGGGCAACGACTTGTATGCTTTGGCAATGGATAAATATATTTATTTAAATAACGGTTGCGAAAATTGTACGACCCAATAATTAATTATTCAAAAAGTTAACTAAACCCTTGTTTTTGCAACAGAGATGGATTTCAGCTACCTTATTCCTCACACGTGTCCATGTAGTGCTCTACGAAGTGTGAGGTCACTCAAATTATACTTATCGGGTTAGGTTATATACCCCCTGTTCTGATTTGAATTTTAAATCAGAAAGACGGCCCTACTCACTGAAATCATTCACTTCATATATAGTCACAACTGGGTTGTGCTAATAGATGGGTGAAAATGAACGAACTCTTAAGACTACTATTGCTAGCATTCGCCACATGTTTAGCGCTTGCTTTGAAGGGAGTCGATGCTCATAACGAGAAGGTGTTCGACGTTGATAGTGTCCGGCAGTTTCTATCTGATCAACGAGGTGCGAAAGACAGTGAGGCTATAGGAAAGCACACCAATAATTGGGGTGGGTGATTCTATTCTGCAAATCACTTTTCCTTCTGGAGACGTAACTCACTATCAGCAGCCGTCGTTGTTTCGACCTCGAGATTCTGGTTCAACTATCGCCATCTGGCGAACGCACTCAGTATGTATCGAACAGTAAAACGCCTTGGAATTCCAGACTCGCAAATCATACTGATGCTGGCGGATGACGTTGCCTGCAATCCTCGTAATGTGTTTCCAGGCACAGTGTACAATAACGCTGATCGCGCACTGGATTTGTATTCCAACAATATTGAGGTCGACTACCGCGGCTACGAAGTTACAGTCGACACATTTTTACGCGTCTTGACGGATAAAGTTGACCGCACGACGACTCCTCGCTCTAAACGACTTCTCACTGACGAAAATTCGAATATCTTCATTTACCTTACTGGCCATGGAGGCAATGAGTTTCTAAAGTTCCAGGATGCGGAAGAAGTCTCAGCATTTGATATTGCGGACGCGTTCGCGCAAATGTGGGAAACGAAGAGGTATCATGAGATTCTTTTCATGATTGACACTTGCCAAGCAAACACAATGTACTCAAAATTCTACTCGCCGAATATTCTTGCTGTTGGATCATCTAAGCTCGATGAGTCATCCTACTCGCATCATGCTGATAGCGATGTAGGTGTGGCTGTTATTGACAGATTCACGTACTATAACCTTGAATTTTTGGAGAAGGTTAATAAGGGATCCGAGCTTACGATGAAGGATCTGTTCGACTCTTATGATCCGGATAAGATTCACTCTCAGGCTGGTGTTCGTGAGGATTTATACGACCGTAATACATCAGAAGTCCGTATAACTGACTTTTTTGGCAATGTTCAAGCTGTGGAAATCGATGAAGACGATGGAAACGACGACGAGGATTGAGAAGCAACTTAAACTGAGTTGTACATTACTTTTTCATCGACTTGGCGTTAGGCTTCAGTTTGAAATTAGCATATATCATTTGTATAAATAGAAAGTGCTTTCCCATTAGCACATACATGCGGTTCTAGATTACAATTGTTTAAGTGCTACAGATCATAATCATTAAGATGCGCCTCTATATCCTATCACCCAAATTTCATGCCACACTAGCTATACCTTGCATTAATGGCTTACAACACCCGTCTGGCGAAAATACGAAGCCGCTTGATGCCACCATCAGGAATCATGCTGAGCTTGACATACGTGACAGGCTCGTCAACACCAGTTAACACTCCATCGCTGACACGGTATTCGTGCTCAAAGTCAGGCTTGGCTTTCTGGTCCGGGACGATTACCTTCCAGTTGATCTCAGAGCTCAGGGCATCGGCATCGCTTGAGGCGTCAACGGCTTCAACTCGGATCTTGTCTGGGAAATTTCCCCTAAAAAACGCAGTGTCCACGACGACCTTTTCGATTATACCCCGGGCGCCGAGGCGAACAATGACCCAGTCCTCGTGTCCAGGATAACGCGACCGAGTAGTCTCCCATCCGTCACCCATATCGATACCTCTGCCGGGAACCAGGAGGTTATCGATAGTGCCGAAGTGTTCGTCAGAGCAGGCGATCGCGACACCGCCCGAGGACACGTGCGCGAGGTCGATAACAGTCGAGAGAGCAGTTGGGAAGACAGGGACCGGCGTACCGTACAGTCTGAATCTGGCGATACCCCCATCTGGGTACATGTTTAGTCGGACATAGTTGTAGAAATCTTCCGTTAAGCCATCTGTCCGAACGAAGAACTGGCGTTGTGATGGACCGCAGGAAGTCTTGTCGATGATAACAGACCACTAATGCATAGTTAGAGAATTGGACTTGAATTTTTAATTCAAAGTTTCTACCTTAGTATTGGCATCTGGAACTCCATCTTCTGGAACGAACGCACCCTCAACATCGATCTCAGGAGCTTGGTTGCCGTCAAAGAAGGCAGTATCGATTTCACAGCCAATGATCCTGGCAGAAGCGACGCCAAGCTTGATGATTACCCAATCAGCGGGCTCGGGGTTGTGCCTTCGAGTCTCCCATCTGCACAACTACGGTCAGTTCAAGTTCATGTCCAAGCCTTGCTCAACGAAGGTCACATACCCATCGTACCAGGCACCATTGTATGTGTATCTGCCCTTATCGCGAATAGGAGGCTTCGGGGCCAACAGATTCGAGGCCTCAGCGAAGAACTCATCAGAGCATGAGATGACCTTTCCTCCTAGCTTCGAACCGATAACATCTAGATAGAGCAAATGTGAGAATTAAGCAGAACCTTAAGTACAGGCATTCGAAGCGTGATCCAATTCTAGATCAGAAGACTAACCTGAGTATCGTGACCGCACCTGGGCGTCGAATTGGACTTGATCTATGGCGATGACAGGCATTGGAAGTGTCGATTAAATTGGAGAAGCGGACGCTGTAACAGGAAGAACAATAGGCAGCCCGAGAGCCGGAATAAAATTTAAGCGCTACCCCTCGAGGATCACGAACTTTTTTTACCTTGTATTAGACAGCACCAGACCCACGTTTCTTGCAGCATAACAAGGATAATTAATCACACCGCCTTCTTTAGGTACAATCCGTAAGCAGTTTTTCCTAACCCTGCAACCACAAGACCCCTCAATGCTAACACTTTGGTACCATTTCGTACCTCTCGTACCGTCATTCAACACGAGGGATAATCTATCTGTACAACCGCTACTTTTCAACTCGTTCCGAAGCATGCCAACCTTAGCCTGCTGCTCCGGCGAAACATTGCCGGGGTAACCTGATGGCGCGCCGGGGCCGTAAGTCAACGGGTAATCCTTGTTGCTAAGGCACTTGTTAGTCTCACGGCTACACATAATTGCAAACTATTCGGTATTCTCCAATGCAGCGATGGCAAGTTGAGAAAGACCCCGAAACAAATATCGATACGCTCAAAGAGGCTATTTCTATTGACATCGAACGTACCTGGACTCTTCCTGGAAGCATGGTCAGCACTCATGTTACCGTACGTCATTATCTATTCAGCCAGTCCATACCATTATAGCGAATGTAACTAATGAAGAAAAAAATGCCTAAGCGAAGATGCAAGTTCTATATCGCGTCTTGAAGTCTATATGTACTCCGGAGCGACTACTCCGTCCGTCACGCTGATTAGCAAGAACCGCATTTTCGCCCGTGTCAGGTGGAATAACAGTCCACTTACCAAATACTAGTTGCAAGACAAAAATCTGTGCTACACAGTCAGAATGGACGTTATTGACTGAGCGAGCTAACGCGGTACCTAGATAGGAAGCAAGAGTTTAAGTGACGACCGGCCGAACCCAACGCAGCGAACGATGCACGACGGTCGTGGCGGCGTCAGGGCAAACCCTGCAGCTGTAGCGACTCGTCACAACCAGCGATTTAGTTCCTGTGCCCGGCTTATAACTTATATAGCCCAGCCTTTTGTTTCTGGGCCACGTAAATTTGTCCTTAGCTAAACTATAGCGTCACTGATCTATAGTCAACTCACAGACTGTCTATCCTTTACTGGCGTGCGCAGCCGCTTGACACAATCATCTGATACCCGACCAGGATATTCAGAGATAACATCAACCTCGCCATATGCCCTCGAGTTTCTCCAACGCGAATTGCAATTGCAAATATCATGTACGAATGGGCGAACAGTTGAGTGTTTACGGCATTTTTACATTTGCCGTCTCGTTGAGGTACTGATGTCAGAGAGTTTGGCACAAATCAGAATTGGATTCGTCAGTTTGGACGTCATTCTTCTGCTTGTTCTCTTATTCTGCCGTCCCCGATACCATATGTCAGACTACTCGTGTTATCTGTACAACTCAGGACAATTGCAACCGGCAACAATTCGTAATAACATACATTGTCCGGTATATGTCAACGACCACCCTAATAGAATAATGAAGAAAAAGCTCATATCATATCACTGATAGTATCTTGGCTCGTCAAAGACATGATATCGATGTCCACGAACACCTTCGCCTCTAACCATGGCTGGATAGTGGTACTCCTTGGGCACCTCGGACTCCGGGATCTGGGCATTGCTCGACGTAAGATCATTGCCGACAACGAATTTTCCCGTCTGGATCTCCGTATCGGTAATCGTCGATCGACTGACACGAGCATACGCGACACGCTTGATGTCCCTGTATAAAATGTACTCGCACCATCGGTCCCAATCGGAAGGGTCGATGTCGTGCATTCTCGTCTTCTCGCTCACATAAGTGTTGTAATTGCCCTCTAGAGGTTTGGTAACCAAATAGCTCAACAGGATTAATGGATTCGAGCTACTAGCCATTATATCGCTGACACCAGCGGTCTGAAGCCGTCGATCTTCCACGTCCTCCTCTTGTCCGCTGTGGAAGACGACAACATCGATTGGAACGCCGTAGACATCAAGTGTGGCATGAATAGCTGGCGCAAGCTCACCGACAGGCGAGGGGAGTAGGTGGTGTGTCGAGTTAAGGATCGGGAACTTGGACAACAACGCCGCACCCCATGTATGCTTGTTAGGTCCTGGACCATAATCGACGTACATTTCCAAGTTTTCCGCAATCTGCTGTGTCAGATCTCGGTTGCCCATAATTATACGTTGTGTGTCCGACTCAAGGAGACCTAGAACGACTATTAACACGATACTAGAAGAATATTACGCATAATCCATATGCTCACCAATAACATCAACCTCAAGGTCTCGGATCGCATCACGCATCCTCACCTCGCTCGCCCACATATCGTTGTCCAGGCCAAAGTGGATAGTCCAAATACCAACAGTCATGTGCTTAGCATCCGGATTGTAAGGCTTGGGCGTCTCCATCGACAATCGCTTGTATGCAATAGAGGCAGTCAACGCAGAAAGCGAAGTGAGGCAAATAAGAGCAAACGAGCGGACCTTGTAGAAGTTAATGCTGTTGATCTTCGCATTCGAGCTACCGCTCGTCGGAACCTTCCCGGCGCCGTAGACTCCCAAACCAATTAGGAACATCGCGCTGCCGAGAACAATATCGGTACGTTCACGGAGCAATGGACCACCGGGGACAAAAGCGTAGGCGACCACCCACACGTGAGCAAGGACAAGGAGATCATAAAGGAAAAACGCAAGTCCAAAAGTACGTCCTGGGAAGTGGATAGAAGCCGACTCGAGGAAGGCAGGAACAATCGACAACAGGTATACTGTCAGAACAAGACCACCAAAATAACCAGTCCAGTTCTCAAAACTGTACAGGACTGTAGCACCAATAGAACCAATTATAAACGCCGTCCAGCTACTGGAAAGAGGTTTGGCCACGACACCGATATAAACTCCAAGACACATTGCACAGATCGTAATGGCACCGTGCGGAACAGGAAGAGGCCCTGTGACCGGATATCCGGTCCAGACCCAGTATGCCAAAGTGCTGGAATCAGACAAGAGAGAATGCAGGTTAAAAATGAGGCCGGCCAATCCACATGCTGACCAAACAAAGCATCCACGTTTCGAAGAGGGGACAACATCAACTGCACCCGCCTGTGGTCGGGTAGCTAACATTGCAGCCATAACGCCCAGAGCAAGGCCCGTCTTGTTCCAACCACCATTTTCCTCGTGCATTATAGGCCAGATTGGGTTGTTGGCATAAAATGCGAACTTCGCAATAACGGACAGAATAAATCCAATTGAGAAAGCGGTAGCCTTAGACAGACCCAAAAACGGTCTAGCGGTGACATTCCAAAACTCAATAGAGAGTGCGATTGTGCCAAATATGACACCGACAGTAACTGTCAGAAGTCTGTCGCTAGGACCGGGAACAAGATAAGCTGCGACACCAATGAGTTGACCAAGCTGAGCAATTTGAGGAAACTTGGCGAAGAATTTCGTAGCATATGGGAGTCCAAGAAGGATTGGGGCAATGCTGGATAGAAGCGTGACTTCGTAGCCGCTAATTCCCATATACCACAGGGGAAAGTCTGAATATCGAGTCAGTTGATTCACGCACGAAGCCCACGACCACACTTACACCAAATCAGGACTCCCAGCGACGTGAGGACGGACCAAAAGATAAACTGCATTTTATTGTCAGCACCGACTTCTGATCGCATAGAGATCAATCATACCGAGTTGTAGACGCTAATCATAAATCCTAGTAGCCCGCCGATGCTGAATCCGGCCAAGAGCCCCGGATTGCTATGCTTGAGATCCCTTTATAGAATTAGCGAAATAGATCTGATTAACTCTATTGGGACGGCCATACTGACCTGGTTGACCCTGACTTTCTTACAGGTGGAAATCTAAATAAGAAATACTGTCTTAATATACACAATACTTAAACGAAAAAAAACAAACTCCACATTTCATTATATTATACATTAAATTGTGGCACATACCCTGCTGTAATTCCATTCATATCTATCACTCTAATCTCAAATGCACTGAAATCAAACACTGAAACCGAATCGTACGCAACATCGAAGAAGATCAAGGACCATTCAAAGAACGCGTATGTTGTATAAGCTGTCATTTGTCAGACTACTGATGGCAAGAAAATTCGGTTGGACATACCTCCTGGGATGTGATTGACTTTATGCTGAATGAAGAAATAAAGAAGAGGGATAATCATGACGTAGAATGCGATACCAAAGACCTTGCGCCATCTGAGAGCCTTGCCTTTCGTAGATATCTTTATTCCCCCAATAGTCCACGGAATAGTTAACAGCAGATAGGCGATCATAAAAA